>CABFOQ010049421.1:0-10488 GCA_900660455.1 Gephyroberyx darwinii | reverse complement strand
GACCGTCAGCTGTTCAGGATAGTGCCTGATGGAAATGTCCTGCAGGGGGATTTTCATATCAGTCATATAATTTAGTTGGATAAGGTTTGGATGTAATTTTGCGCCCATTCAAGTGTGTTACATCAGTGACTCACATGTTTGGCTTCACCAAATATATTGTTTTATCTCTCATATTACATTGGTCAAGTTTGAACACAGACCAGGCTCAGTCCATTGTTATTTGTCAGTCAAAACGGTTCCATAGTTGAATAAAGCTTTTGCATTCAAGAGGAGCTGTTTTTTTAAAATTAAGAATAAATGACTGCTGCCTGATACCGGCCAGGAAAAAAGGGCAGGACTTGGATTTGGAGGTCTGTAGTTTCTAAACTCTGCATTCCAGTGTAATTCCAACACAGAAATGTTGAGAAAAGAAATTCCACTCAATTGAGTAAACAGCATTTTTGTAGTCTCAGGAGCGTTACCAAAAAAGGTCCCACTATATCTGATATCACTCCTGTAGTAAATAAAAAGAGGGGGCGAACTATGACCTCCAGTCAGTGATGCAAGATGCAAACAACTACAAACATGAACAAAAATCAATTACATTTGGATAAAAGTACAAGCAAATCACAAAGAGACTGTGTTATCCACCCATTCAATTTATTTAATCATCTCTTCATCAACACTTGAGACAAATAAAAGCAAATAAACATCAGTTAGTTTTAATGGCAAACTAATTCATTTATCAAATAATTATTTACAGCCAAAACACTTCAAGTTTGTGTAAGTTCAGTCCTGGTGCTCGTGCTCCTGTCCCGGTATGAGCCAGCGGATGCTGTCTGTCCGTAGGATGGCGTAGAAAGTGAAACCGGTGATGAAGAGAATGGAAAAGACCAGCAGCCAGTCGATGCTCTTGATGGGGACGCTGGGTAGGGGCCCCTGGCGGTCGGCCTCCGTTACGTTTCTATCGGGGGTCGCTTCAAACCCTGGAGGACAAACACAAACAGTCATGTCATAAAATATGGCCTCCTCACTCAGCTGTGTTGACTGTCACAACATATTTTAAAGCTGCACTTTTTACAAATGTACTGTAAAATACACCCTTCATAAAACGGGGCAGCAACAAATATCTCCACCATCGCTCCTCATGACCATCTTGCCGGTACTTTATGTTTGGTTCTGCTCACTTCCTCGCAGAACCAAACATAAGGTCCATTATTTCCACTCTCTATACCTGTCTGGTTTGCTATGAAAGAGGTGAGCGTCTCCAGGGTCCTGTCCGTGTGGTTGAACCGAGCCATGGGTTTGACCCCCTGGAACAGCAGGATGTTGGGCACCGCCACGGTGCCGAACCTTGTGGAGAGACTGGGAGAGAACACAAGGGTTACCTGAATGCATCATAGCATGAGTGGATCACAATACAAGGTGTTCAGCTGATTCTCTCATCCAGTAAAATAGACAATAGGTTTGGCTTTGACGCGTTGTCAAGGGTAACCATCTAAAATTACAAATATCTTTGGGTTAAATTAAAGGTGCAGTAAGTGAATTTTTATTGCCCCATACCACAAAATGACCATGACTGTGGGGGGTTGATAGGGTTGTTGATCAATATTTTCAACTGTTCAATAATGGATGGTGCTACAATCAAGCTAACACATTTCATTCTCAAGCCAAAAACACAGATGACAAAGCAGCATTAGTTCACACTGCGACGTCTTCACTGCACGATTCTGTGGGATCTCTGCTCTGATCAGCTGGCTTCATCTATTGTGAAAATGTGGCTTTTATTTTACAGGCCACAGACCTGTCAGTTTCCTTGGTGGTTAACAGTCCTGAATTATTTAATGCCCCTGTAAAGCGGACAGAGTTTCATCTAGGGCGTGTTTCCGCTCGCTAAGGCCCATACCATTCACTCCTCGTCTCATGTCATCCTCTTCTCTCTCTCCCAATCTTCCCTGTCTCTCTCAACTTTGAAACATCTAATGAAGGTGAAATGCCCCAAAAGTACTCTTAAGTGACGCTTCACCTGCTGTGCTGAGAGGCGTCCAGCGCCAGGAAGTGCATACTGGGAAAGACCCGGGGCAGGGCGTTGAAGTGAGGGGCCAGGCTGGCTGAGAACTGGCACCAGGTGGTGAAGAACAGCACCACTGAGCACTCGGTACTGTTGGCATTCAGGAACTCCATCAAGTCCTGGGGAACGAGGACAGATTGAGGGCTTCGTTTAGATTTTTTGCAACACAGAACGGGCAGTTCACTACTTTAGCATGTTTTCTGGTAGCAATAATACCCAAGAAGCCGCTCTGTACTGTAATTGTGGGTACAACAATGATGCAACGAAGTACAAGCCACAGGCGAGTACCACTGGCATCACTTGAATACAACTAATCACAGTAAAGAACGTCTTCTTAGGTATTATGGTGTTTGTACAATTGGTTTCCTCAAAGTAGTGAGCATACACGAGTGAAAACAAGACAGCAGGATGGATGGCCAGGTAGCACATGAGCAAGCAAAGAAACCGATTCCACTCCTGATAAACTTCGGCTATCTGTTCTTTATGGGACCTGTTTTTCTTCATATTCTCATTTTCATCATTTGTTCTATATTACATATATATTCATGTTTCTATAACTTCTTACATAGTTGCACATATTTCAGGTTTTTCCATATTGTAGATATTTTTTCATCTTTCTTCATCTTAAGTAGTTCTACTAGTAACCCACACATTTTCATACGTATCATATCTCCTTATCTTAACCTTCCAGCACAGTCTGAACATGTTTTTGATGAATCTGATGGCTTTTTGACCAAAGCACTTTGCAGTATTGCCTAAGTGTGGCTCCAGTGGGAACCAAATCCCCAACCCTGGCAGTGTTGATGCCATCCTTTAACCGTTAAGCCGTACAGGACGGAGATCTACCCGTTGAACCTCACAGGACAGAATCAATACCTGAGAAGCGTTGAGGACTTGCACGGTGAAGTTGTCCATCCCTGTGATGTTCCTCCTATCACAGGTGACCTTGTATGTCTTGGCCGTCTCTGTTGAGTTTTGCTCCTCAGCTGCCATGACGTCCACATGCACCATGGCCAAAGTAACCTAGGAGCAGAAACCAAGGAGGGGTCAACTGCTTTGTATTTGACTAATCAATGCATTTCGATATAAACGGTACCACTGTGATTTCAGATTACAACAGGTGAAAAAATATTTGTGAATTCCCCACCCTGCCAATTAAGTTGTTTACATTTGAACGCATCAATGTAGGTAATATCTAACATCTCCTTGTAATAGTGCTTCTGGTAGATGACCTTCTCTGATGGTTCCATGCTCGTCTCCTCCAGTGACGCTCCATCAGCAGACAGAGCCGGCGAACCACACTGTGCATCGTTCTCATCGCAAGGCGGTGAGAAACCTGTCTGGAAGTCTTTCACATTTTTGGGGAAGAGGGATTCGATATCGGATGGATCGATGGGAGTTTCTGTCCCCATCACCGCGTCTGCAATCTCAGCTGTCTTGAACTGCCTCTTTGGTTGAGACTCGAGGTCCTCCGTCTCCACAAATTTGGGGGTGTTCTCCAGATCGGAGACCACATCCTCTGACAACTTGAACTCCGGTAGCTCGTCATTCTCTGTGAAAATAACAGAGAGATGTCATCGGGCTCTGCAGATTAAGACGTTACTCTCAAGGTAGTGCCAAGCCCTGATACAGGACTCTTTGGGAATCGTTTTTGGTAAAGGGAGTGGCAACAATAATTGGGAAGGGTGGGAAATTAACAAGAGCTATGCCAAAATGCTGGATCTCTCCCAAAGGGTTCTGTATCAGGGCTAGGCAGTTCCTTGTTTATTGACAGAAAAACTAACTTGCATCAACAGCCATGACAGTAACACCACCAGACCAGTGCCCTTTGCATTACACGTGTTAGCTTGCAAATCGAGTTTGGTTTATATTTTGGGAAATGATCTCAAGGCTTTCATGTGAAGGCTACTTAGACTTCCACTGACATTTGTGTAACGTTAGCAAAGCTAATCCTGGTTAAGTAAACAGTCTGGGGCGACTGACACGATGTATCCACATGCGACCTGAAATTATGCGACTTTTCCAGGCCTGGTAAACAATTTTCTTTTTTAATTCCATGACTTTTCCAGGTTCCCCATGACCGTAGTAACCCTTAACGTTATACAAGGACCCGTTTACTGAGCTGACAGCTGGTCTAAGTGGTCAACAATTAAACACAATATTGGGTAGATAGCTTGTTGACATTAACTGCTTTAACTGGGTAGCATTAGCTAACTAAGGTATCTGTTCACTGTTTAGCACTGTTTAGCTAGCAAGGGGCTGTCAGTCTCTTACCTTGCGCTGTCACTGACGAAAAGCTCAAACTGTCACAAAAATACAAAATAAATAATAAAACAAACGTAATATGGAGTTTATTTAAAATTCCCGTCATATTTTCAAACTGTAAATACAAATATGATGGGTTATCGCGTCATCTGAAGCTAAGAAATCATTCTTTCTTTTCATCATAGGAACTAATATTTCTCAACTGCGTCGGAAAAAGTAGCAATGCGCACCACTAAACCTCTACTTCCGGGTTGGATTTTAACGGAAACGCGGTGTACAGTATATTGGACGACTTAGCCTACATTGTAAAATTGGACCATACATTTTTTAAATTGCACCCACTGTATTTTTGTATATAGGGATTGGAGGGCGATGCATATGCTCTTTTAAACTTACAGGACTGGACCAGTATAAAATAAAATATATAAATATATAATAAAATGTAAAAGTAATAAAAGTATTCAGATGAAGAGTCCACTTTACACCCTCAAATCCCACCAAGTCCCATTAAGATGTATTGAAGGGATCTGGTCAGTGACGTCTGAGCCTGCACTATAGAGGAATATGTCAGACTAAATAAAATAAATAAATACATATATAAATAATTAAATATAATGTGTAATGTGACAATAAATAAATAATAAAATGAAAGTTGATCATAAATAATACATTTTATGGAACAAAATGTATGTATGTATTTATGTAATTAATTATTTAAGCGTTTATTTATTCATTTCAATGACACTACCTGCAACATGAAATAAGGCTTTAAATAAAAAGCATAGGCCTATGATATGAAATATTGAACAAATTTTGCCTGTTTGCCTGGCAAAGTTTTGCAAATTCGACCCAAATGAAGCATGTTGTAAGGCATTTTAATGCTCATCTACAGACAGCACCAGTTCCCTACTCCAGGAAAGACAGTTAAGACAAATCCCGATAGATAGATAGATAGATAGATAGATAGATAAATAGATAGATAGATAGATGCACCCTAAAAACAATTTCTGGTGTAACAATGTCTGTTTAAGCTCTTACAGCATTCCAACATGACTGTGCATGTCCTTTACTCATTTTCTTAATACATACAAGATGTTTTGGGTAAAAGCCTCAACACAATGTCCTGCAATTGAGATTCTTACGGAAGAAAATGCTCGCTTCAAGAAAATGTCTTACTTTAACATTTATTACACAACTTTATAACATTCCACAACAATCATGCAAGAATAAAACAGGGGGAATATACAAAGCTTTATAGGCCTATCTGATTACACGGTTTAAACTGGGCTTCACATCTCCCAAAAAACACTCACAGGTAGAGTGCGGTGGACGAGGGTGAAAGTGGAAGTGGGTGAGAGAAAGAAAATATATAACACATAAACTATTAATTCCTGCACCTTTCATCTGCGTTGATTTGACTCCACACATTATTGCAAAAAAAAGTACATGCATGTCAATAATTCCATTATATCTGAGGCTATTTGGGATAGCCCATACTTCATTATCATCCCTTAATGTACAACTTTCACTTTCCTTTCTCTGGGCCACACGTGAAACCAGTGACCACAGATACATATCCTACTTGGTGGGTCAACATCCAAAAATCTCAGGGCAACCAACCTAACACCTTACATTGAGAAAACAAACTGACAAAAAGAAAATTCATTCAGAAACATAGTTTTGTAGTCCTTACACCTTGTCATTACACTTAATATAAAGGATTTTAAGTCTAAGGCTACATGGTGGGGTAGATACACGTGGGCCACATGCTAGTGATACTGCCACTTTTTATGCTTTAAATCAATACAAACTTTGTGATTTTCACCATTTTACAGTGACAGGCTAACCAAAGTACAAAACAGATGTTAACATTTGATTTGTAGCCCCGCCTCCCCGCTGCAGGTGAACAACAAAACAAATCGAATCATTCAAACATGAACACCGTGTAAACCAAACGTTACGAGGTGTTACAAGCATCCTGCCGGCCGTAACCGCCACCATGCTTACGATGAGAACAATTATCAGTTAAATATCAAAGAAGGCTACATAGGCGTTATTAAAAAAAAAAAAAAAAAAGTATTATTGTAGCACAAAGTAGAGCAACAGCTGAATATAAAAATGATGTTTGAGGAAGGAAGTTTACATTGTAACTCTATAGCAATTGACAATGCATTCAAGAAACTGCCATTTTAATGTTATTTTCCCCATTACACATATACATTTGCAGGGTGTGAGCTATACACGTGACAATTTCAAAAGTTTTTTATATTAGTGTACGGATAATAGTAGCATCTTTCATCGGGTAGTGGTCATCAAGTGCTTTTTAAGTTACATATAAGTTATGTTGCAGGATTCTTTTGATACTTTGTCAGATGTTCTGGTGTGTTATCAAATACAGCACAGACATCTTAGTAGCTTATAAGTAGAAAACATCAAATTCTTTGGTACAGGAGGATAACGTGTTTTTACGTGACAATTCAGTAACCTCTGTTAATACACACATTATCAACAAAACGAGTGATCGAAGGCCTTGTACACAAGTATCAAAATACAACAATATTAAAAATTGATAGTATCAAAGTTACCACATAGTACAATACGTATAACAGATTATTGCACCCAAATTTAACAGCAATTTTTCATTTTGTCGGTTATGCTACTGTCGCGTTGTTCACGTGGGTGAGAGAACAACTCGGTGAAGCGGTGATGTCATCGATCCTCGATTTCAGCGTTTTTCACTCGCAGGGCTTATCGTACTGAATAAACGTTCAATGAGCTTAACATTTTGTACAAACTGAAACTGACTATTTTCAGATACCGCCAGATCGTCGTATAAACTGCATGAATGACCGTGGCAAATGGCGAAAGCACATGAACCTTCTGCCGGATAGTTATTTTGAATCAAAATATTTGACGTGTGATTTTTACTGTACATGAAAGATGATGTGATGTGACGGATCTTCGTAAACCACCAACACTACAGCAGCTCGTCTTAAGCCTTTATGAAGACGACATCCCGTTATTTCAGCATTTCACTAAAGGTCCAGCTTCCCGTCCAATCAGAGTCGAGCGTTCTACAGGGCCATGACATCAAAATGATACAGAAAAAAACTACCACATGGGTTGACTGTCCTTGAACCTTGAAAGTTTGATTTGGTGTAACATTATTTTATGATTGTCGAAATGAAACATGCATGTAGCGATTTTAACATCAATATATCACCAGTTAATGATGACACCACGAGACCATGATGGAGACGACTGGCAGCCTCGATTTCACACCTTGTTAACGTGTTTCTCATAATTAACACATTTCCCATCATGCCTGCTGCTTCCTAGACCAGGAATGAACACGCCTGAAGGGATTTTTCTCTCCTTCCATCTCTCAGTGCCAGAAACTCTTGAAGGCTTTAGCTCCGTTTACACTGGAAGAACAGATTTGTGTCGTTTTGTGCCGTAAAGCAATCCAGCAGATTTCCTGCAAAATTCGACCCCATGGCACCCAATGTAAAATGCAGTGCAGAGGCCAATCTTATGTCTCAATGTGGTAATGATTTATTGATGATTATTGACGTAAAAATGCAATCTAAACCTGCATCTTTATGGTTCACCTATTCACCAATGAGCAGGAAGAGCTGTAACATACTTGAGGCCTTGAGTAAATGACAACCTGTCACATAACTAGCACGACAAGAAAGAAATCAATAATGTAAAGGAGTTCGTTTTCTCACTGCAGAAGAAACTGCCACATGACTCGGGTCAATATATGGAGGGACACACTACACCTTCAACATCCAAGAGATGAGGTGACATTTTGGACTCTGAAAGTTGTTTTTCTTAAGGCATTTGCCACATTGTAGGGAAACATTTCTTCATCTGTACTTGAGTTTTTCTAAAAAAACATTCTTAGCAAAGTTAAAGGGTAATTCCGGTATTTTTAAACCTGGGCTCTAGTTGTACATATTAGTCATTTATATCCCAAAATAGGTACAAAAAGTTTTGGAATTGCTCCGGTAGATCGCCTCAGCCGGCAGTTGCGAAACAGGCTGCTATGGCTGCAATGTAATCTGTGGGGCAAATGCGCTAAAAGTGCTTGTTTTAGCCACTGACAGACTCAGATTGTTACTGGAAGTGTCTGACAACATTACAGAAAGGATCCTACAGAGATAGACCTTTGTTTAACCAGAAAACGAAAGTCTCGCTCGTAAGATTTCAGAGTGAGACTTCTCCTTTCGCGACTGCCGGCTGAGGCGATCTACTGCAGCAATTACAAATTTTTTTGTACCTATTTTGGGGTATAAATGACGAATATGTACAAATAGAGCCCAGGTTTAAAAATACTGGAATTACCCTTTAACTTTCCTCATTCCTCAGTGTTTTTAATGGATAATACAAACAATGCATAGTCATTTTTGGGTAACAGAAGAGTTGATACTGAAACATTTTCCCTACAATGTGAGTGTCTGGTGAAGAAAAATAGAGAGGTATCCCTTTAAAGTAAAGTAATGTAGCTGCTGTACAGCAGACAAACCACGTGGCTACAAATGGCCTCTTTTATAAAATTGCTCTTAGACTAGATTCCAATGATAATTTCAAAATTTCAAGTAAAAACCAAGGTAATCATACCTTGGTTTGTACTAAAAAATGTTTTTGATCTATTATTAAAAATTAAAGACAATCATAACACTGATTTGGGATTTTTTTCATAAATGACAACGTTGCCTTAGATTTCATTGGAAGCCATAAGGAACTTTTTCTAAACGACGCCCAGAAACGCTGCATGAAGCCGTTTCAACCAGGAGTGAAATGCCAAACTTCCTGTTTCTGTTCAGACCACCAGCAACCACGCTGGCCAACTTGAACTAACTCATTGCCAGAGTAGGTGCAGAAACAGGCGGGACATATGGCAACGCTAGCACGTAATTGGGTGCTGACACGTGAAATCACCTAACGGTTTGTTGCCATGGAAAGGCAACAAACAAGCAACTGGTGTTTCCTGCTCGTAGGTGAGCTGAGTTTCTACTCAGTTTTCTACTCTAACTCATTGTTGGGTTTGGATCAAACTAGGTTTAGTTTTACTTCACACTTCATGACTCAGCTGTTGTGATGACATCTGCATGCAAATACTACTGTAGACCATTGAGACAAGACCTTCAGAGAGTGAACAACAAAAGATTATACCAGCAAGAGTCTCGTTGTCAGAGTGAATCCTGGAGTCCTGTGGAAAATGTCAGATTTCAATTTCTAGGTGGCGTTATCCCAGAGGCTGGAGGGGCTGGCTTGGGACTGGAGGGTTGCCGGGTTGAATCTCCAGACTGGATCAGAAAAACCGTGGAGAGGCGCTCTCCCCTCCCTCAACAGCTACCTTTGATGTGGCCTTGAGCAAGGCACTTAACCCCCAACTGCTCCTGTGGAGCTGCTCAACGGCTGACAGAAACCTGCGGTCGTACTCGGCTGTACGGAGGTGAGACGGGAGTTTCTGAGAAAGGACATGGAGTCAGTTATACACCTTGAACATGAAGAGTTTCAATCCAGAATGAGATGTCCACTACTTTAGAAATGTGACACCTAAAGGTGCTACATGTAGCTTTTTGTGTTTCCCATAAACCCTGTCGCTCCCTGTTCTCTGCCTTGTTTGTTTTGAACAGCAAGAAGAGGAAGAAGAGCCGATAGGATAACCGCCTTGGATCAGAGCGAGTGAGCGTGCCAACGATGTACGCTAACGTGAAGTTGAAACTACGCAGTATTACTGTCACAATCCAGGAATCTCACCTGGTGGTAAAAACTAAAATACAGCGTCGAGGCCGGTGGAGCCGCCAAGGGTCTCGTTTGTTTACAGCAACTGCGCTAATGTGTCAACTTTATGTGGTGATGATTTATTGGTGTTAAAATGCTACAAGTAGCACCTTCAAAACTATTATCAAATTTAAGAGTGAGTTAAAAACTGCTGGCCACAAAACAGTAACATCTAAGATGAGTCAGTTGTACTTTCAGATACTGAGCACGGATCATGTGGTACCATCAAAACGGATGTAGCATTTTGGACTGAAACCTCTCGTAACTATACATCTCCAATAGTAGTACTGAACCCCGACAGTACGATATCAGCTGGCAGGCACACACACAACACCGACACCAGTAATAGAAAATCCATATCTCCTCGTCCTCGCGGC
>CABFOQ010049420.1:0-12859 GCA_900660455.1 Gephyroberyx darwinii | reverse complement strand
GCAGCTGTGTGTGTGTGTGTGTGTGTGTGTGTGTGTGTGTGTGTGTGTGTGTGTGTGTGTGTGTGTTTTACATCTTTCCTGTGGGGCAGCCATGCATTAATCAAAGATGAGCTCGTGTCAAAGCTTTGAGGAAAGGCTGCTAGCTTAGCCGTGGTGAAGGCTTCCCTCAGTGTACTGGTACAGTTTAACCAGCATCACCCAGCAGGTACCGGACCATCCTCCGGCGGTCCTGTTCTACTCCGTTTGGCTGGTAAAACGGTGATTTGCAGGCTGAACCAGCCACTGCGCCTGGTTTCCTGCTGTGACTGTGTGTGTGTGATGATTCACAGCACTACTGCGTAAAGATGGGCAAGATTTTGAAACTCAGTCTGGTTGAGATACAAAGCTGATGACACACGATGACACAGCTCTTCTGTAAAAGTGTATACTTCTATCTTTCTTCCGATTTCTTTTTCTTCTATTGTTTTAACAGCAGTACTTAAATTCTGGTTCAATAGTAATTCAATTCCGGTTTCAATTCTAAAAAAATAATAATTTTGTTTTAGACTTTCTCTCCACCATAAAGCTATCGGTAGTTCTTCTGAAGAGGAAAGACAGAACAACAACAAAGCCATTTCCCATTGGACATACACTCACTGGCCACTTTATTAGGTCCTCCTGCCTGTTAACAAACATCCTGCTCCTCCAATCAGCCAATCACGTGGCTGCATCTCAACACATAAACCCTCCAGACATGGTGAAGAGGCTTAGTTTCTTACTGGACCAGAACATCAGAACAACAAGATGCTGATCTAAGAGACTTTGACCGTGGTGTGGTTGTTGGTTCAGCATCTCAGAACCAGCTGAACCCTCCTGGGGTTTTCACCACTACAGTCTCTATGGTGGAGGACCAGAAACACCTTGAGGAGGATGGGCAGACTGGTTCAAGATGCTCCAGTAACATCTCTACAACAGTGGTGAGCAGAAGGGAGCTTGGTGGATCCATGCTGGAGGGATTCAGGATGTTGGAGGCTGAAGGTCCTACTGTACTAGATAGGTGGACCTAATAAAGTTAATGGTTTAGCTGTTTAGTTTTGTATTTCACACTTCACTCAAGACATCCCACCAGTGACCTGTGAAATTTCATTTGGGCAAATAGTAAATCTATGGCATCTCAATAAGATCCTCATCTTCTCTGCTGCAGCCACACCTCCTGGTTTAAGCTGATAAGGTGTACAGGTGTATTTTACATCAAAATAAAGCTATAAATGTATATAACTATCAGAGGCTCACCTGTGGATTTATTGGAGGCTCTACGCCTGATCTCCGTCACCATGAGTCGGGAGACCTGGGTGGTGAATTGCAGCAGATCTGAGAACTTTTCTGTCATGCTGCTGGGCGGAGCATTCCCGAACACCTACGGCAAACAGATCAGCTTCAGTTTATTAGCAAAAATGACAAACACAATGTTAAACTACTAGAGAAGAAAGAGGGATGAAACTACAACCTGTGCAAGTGAGTCAAACCCCACGGGCCCCAAGTCATCTCACCCCAAAAGAAACAGTAATAAAATTCAGATAACAGCAACACAAACTGGTTCTAAAGCGACAAAATTCAGAGATAAGTGAGGCCCAAAGTAACAAAGGTATTCTTTTCTGAGCCATTGAGTTTCAATACCCCAGCAGAAAATACAATTTAATGGAACAGTAGTAGCGCTGTAGGAGACCTTCCAGTATTTAACCCTCCATCTATTAAAAAGTGGGACTGCCAAAAAGTAGGACTTCTACAACCACTACATCCGTAAATTTCAAAGTCCCAAAACTGTGTAATACAGTTTTGAAGGTCAGACTTGACACATCTCAAAGTTAGGATTATCAGAAAAACATTTTCAGATCTTGCTGACCCAGACCCAGGATAGGAAATTCTCACCAGCCACCAGTTGAATGCTGGTGTATTGAGGCTGTGGTTGGTAAGATAAGCACTTTGGCAGGTAGCAAAGTTCTTTTTAAATTAAAAAAATCTAGTTGTCTTGTAAAATGGTGTGAATTGGCTGGTAAACACTGTAATCCACTTGAACCTAAATCAACTAATCAAAGTAATAGAGCCTTAAAAGGGTAAAATATCATTATCTGGCATCAAATCTCACCATTCTGCACGATTACAGCTGTAGCAAGTGTGGACAAGCAGACAGGTGAGGTTGAGGAACATTGCCTTAGATCCGTCTGCGCTAGCCTGGCATGTCCTATTTATTTTCCGCAGAGCACACTGCAGTCGGATCCGCTGGGAGAGCAGGTCAAAGATGCACTACACTTGATTCAACAATGTGATGTATTTATTTATCCGGCGGCAAAACAGAAATGAAACTAGGCCTACAGCTAAGCATCCCGCTGCACTGGGAGTCCTCCTGAGCCCTGACATGAATTATGCCATCGGTGAGTGAATCACAGCCGACACCGGATAATGAGCCGACACATCGAGAGACCCTTGGTAAGGCACTCCGCTCTGACGAGGACACTCAGCAACACCGCTCGCAGCAATGGGTGGAAAATAAGAGCCTGTTAAAGTAGACTGTGGATGCAGAAAGCAATGTGGCATGTGATTCTGCTGTATTGGCCTGAATCCGACATCAGGGTTATTTAATTTCAGGGCAGTTTTATTTGTTCATATTATTTAGTAAAAACACATTCTCTCTTTGTTTCATTGAATACAGGCACACACTCCCTCACACTCTGCCTGCATCAGGGCATTTGAACTTCATATATCTCCCATAGTTATTATTTAATGTAATTTGCTTTCTGATGCCCAATTGACCCGTGTCTCTGTCATCTTGATTGTTTTCTGTTTCTGTTTGGGGTGAAATGTTTCTTTAATGTTTCTGTAAGGGAACCATCTAGGTTCGTCCACAAGCCTTGGAACCATCTAGGTTCGTCCACAAGCCTTGGAACCATCTAGGTTCGTCCACAAGCCTTGGAACCATCTAGGTTTGTCACAAGCCTTGGAACCATCTAGGTTTGTTCACAAGCCTTGGAACCATCTAGGTTTGTTCACAAGCCTTGGAACCATCTAGGTTCGTCCACAAGCCTTGGAACCATCTAGGTTCATTCACAAGCCTTGGAACCATCTAGGTTCATTCACAAGCCTTGGAACCATCTAGGTTCGTCCACAAGTCTTGGAACCATCTAGGTTTGTCCCCTACCTTGGGATCCTCTAGGTTCATCCCTCCAGCCCCTCCCCCAACCCCAGTGTGTCTCACCCTGTTAAAGACGGGCAGCATCATGTAGAGTTTCTCCTCCTGCTCCTTCTGGGTCATGTGGCGAGGTGGGTGGCAGAGTTCGGAGAAGAGGCGACGTAGATGCATCAGGCCCAGCGCGTTGTCCTGGGGGCTGCACTCCTCCTGCCTCGGCCGCCCCATGATCCTCTTCACCATGTTCATCTTGAGCGTCTTTGTCAAGACAAAGGCAGCGCTGCAGAAGGAAGCGATGAGACAGGAGGTCAACACAATATTTCGATTTTGATCGATTTTGTGTTTGGATTATGTCAGCTTGTTAGCTAGCTAATCATAGCATCGGTCAGCTAACTGTCACTGCCTCGTGAACACATCTCATTTGTAAGATAGGTAGTGTTAGGCAGCTATTACCCAGCAGTGGCGAGTAGTTAAATATTAACATTAGTTGCTTTGCTAAGTTAGCTTGCTGGCTAGTTAGCTAGCCAACAAAGCCAAAAAAACAGTGTTCTCAGGTTAACAGAGCTGACTCTTCTCAGGTTACAACTTTTGTAGTTTTTGGAGTCGAGACTAGAGCTGAAGGCAAGACAGTGTACTGTCACAGTAACCTAGATGTGGACCATTCACTTGAGAGCTGTTAGGTCACTGAAAGGATATACACCTATGAAATGTATACACACACAAACATCAGCTGGTAAGATCAGAATAAATAGCTTGATATAGGCTTCGAGCAAGAGAGTCGCTCATCAATCCCAAGTATTAATCAAATATATTAAATATTAATCTTATACGGGCATAAAACTCTGCATCATGTCATATGCCAGTTCCTGAACACGAAACGATTCTCACTCACTTTCCCCAACGATGGGAGCTTGTAAGGCTGCTTGAAAAAACATCATGTTGCATTCTTTTGTTTAATATTAAAGTGAGATATGAAACATCCTTTCATCTCTCCTCAGCTCTCATTTCCTTTTTTTTACACCTTTTATCATCGTAAGACAAACAAACAAAACATACAAACAAAAATTGTATAACATTTTTTTGTTTGTTGACATTACTGAAGCTCGTTTCCTTTCCGAGGACTTTAATATCATATATTAGTACATGGTTTTGCTGCATACTCAGTTCTGATTGGTTGCTGCAGCCCTACTGGACTAGTTCTTTTGGTGGAAGCTTTGAAGTTAATGTAGCTTGAAATAAAATCATTTTTAAACATTTTGTGTCAAATGATTAGTAGCCATGCAAAACAGCCACGTCACATCTGAGTCTTAATTCACCCAACATGGGATTTTGTGATATGGACCGACTCGCCGTACATCATCCCTTACTTAAAAAGGAACATTTCACCCTCAGATACTCTTACACCGTTATGAATTATCAATCTGATGTTCAATGCAGTCCAGGAGTTATTTTGTGATGAACTGATGTCATTCATCTATTTGTTGTACCCACTTTCCCTCAACCTGCCACGTCTACTTCTACTTCAGTTAGTGATTTCCTACATTTCCCAAAATGACTTTGGACATAGCCCAGAGAATATGCCTGGCTTTGTGCCAGCGCCTTTCCAGATGATAAAAAAATCCCTCCTTGCATAAAGATCCGGTGAGGCTACTGTCAAAATTGATAATGCTTCCTCTTCTACGACGGCTTTCTCTGTGTGTGATTTCTGAACACTGTGAGATCACATCATCTATGTTTGGCCAGTTATCCACAGGAATAAGAAAGACACACCACTAGACAACAGAATGGACCCAGGAATGCAACGTGCACCACCAAATAGCTGTTTCTGAACAGGGTTAAAGAATGTGTTTATGTTCCTGGTATATACTGTTACATCTATGAGGAAACTATGGCTCCGACCCTTGCAGTCCTTACTATTGGTTGCATTAATGTTGGTGATTTAACTATTATAAGCTTGTTCCACTTCTGCATTCATCGGCTGAAATGTAAATGTAAAATGCACCAGAGGCTTTTGCTGAGACAGTGGGATTTCTTTCACATCTGAAGACTGGCTCTATAAAGACCTTGGACAAGGTTACATCCCTGAACTGCACATCAACTTCCAGAGCTAAGCTGAGGTGAACTGTGGCTAAAAAGCACTGACAGTTTACTTCCAATCCTCTTGGAAATTGAGGCAGTTCCATGGATGGTTAAGAGATGTGTCAGTCTACCATGCAGTACAGAATCCCCTTTTCCCCTGGAGGAAGTACACTCCTCAGTGGATTACTTTCACTTCACGGCCTTGAGAAAACAGGTCTCCCCTGCACACTGAATGCTACCGGTGCTAACATGGTAGGGGTTTTCTGCTAAATAGTACAATTCCAATGTAGCACTATGTTGACTAGATTGTTCTTTGCTGTGTGATATATCTGGCCTATCCATGTGTAAATGAATAAAACAGTACATAGTAATAACATGTTAGTGTGTACTTTATTACTGTCATTATTATTGACCTACTGCCATTGCATATTTTTTACAGCATACGTTCGACTACTTTCCTTTTTTTTGATCAAGCTGTTGTAACTGTGATCAGCCAATAACCAATAACCTATGTACTGTAGAACGTTTATCGTCTGACTATGATCAGTGGCTGATGGATCGGTGCACCACTAGTATCTGGGTATCCCTTTAAGGAGAAACAAGAAGTCTCTTATTTGGCATTGGGCATAAGGCATTTGAGGACCTATTTGAAATAAGGCCTTAGACTGAGCCCTTCAGTACATGCAACTCTATGTGACAGCACTGTTGCTGCTGTTGCTGCTGGAGAAAGTTTCATGGTTTTAATCCTTTAATTGAGTATTGAGTGATTTTAGCGCGTTAATATATTTACCACTTTACGACTTGAAATCCGCGTGGTAGCATTTGGCACCCCATTGAGAAAAGCTTCCAAGTGTAATGCTGAGTTACAGGAGCGTGGCATCTGTGGTATACATCAAATTACTCAGACCAAGAGTCTCAGGAAGTCGATCTTCCCTCTCGGTGAACTCAAACAGCCTCTTGACATCGGCCATTTGGTTGACACGTTTATCCAAAGTGCCTTACAGTACCATGCGTTCATACGTTCATGCCCCTAACCCTGGCAGTGTTGGTGCCACACTATTGACTGAGCTATACAGTATAACGTGAAGGGGGGCCGTCACTGGAAATATAACCTGTGCAACCTGGACTAGTTTGGGAGCGCTGGTGCAACCACAATTTATTGTGTTTGTGCAACTTCACTTCAACTCAGAGTCAGAGTAACTCTTACTGGTTATCTGCCTTATTCCAATTAAACAATCTCTGGCTTTACTTGATTTAAATCGATGTTGTGTT
This sequence comes from Gephyroberyx darwinii, assembly GCA_900660455.1. Taxonomy (NCBI): domain Eukaryota; kingdom Metazoa; phylum Chordata; class Actinopteri; order Trachichthyiformes; family Trachichthyidae; genus Gephyroberyx; species Gephyroberyx darwinii. Next base: position 6,345 of record CABFOQ010049420.1, on the reverse strand, counting down.
TTTAACTGGCTAAAAATCAAACCGCCTGTGAGAGGCGTCCTTTTGTTTCAACTGAGAAGGAGAAATCATGAAGACTGTTGTCTTAAATATCATTTGACAAGAAAAGGTCTTTAGCTTTATGTAGGCCACATCCTCTTCAGCGACAGACATAAGAGGACCTTACAAAAGAAGACAAAAAATAAAAGGACATGAGAAATGCCGCGGTAATCGTGTTGGGTTACATAATCTGCTCTGTCACTTCGGTTCTTTGGGCTTCCTCGCTCGTCTGGAAGGATATTCCACAAGGCATGACCACAGGGTCGGACGTTGGGTGAATGTCAGGCACAATTCAGAAATAAGGCCTTAGACTAAGCCTACAGTACGTATCCTTCCAGGACAACACAGTTACACCTGCTGCAGAAAGTGATGAGTGTTTGATGAACATGTGAGAGGTGATTTTATCTTCAATGACAGGCCACTGTAGAAATGAATGATTGATGTAACATTACTGATCCCCAAGGGGGGAAAATTGAGTCATTCAGTCATTTCAGCAAAAACATACATAAATATACGATAAATACACTAACTTACAATAGCTAATAGAGAGTTCCTATTGGCTAGTAAGAGTTCTCACTATGTTGACCATCAACACCACTGCAGTTTGCTCCACCCATGAGAGGAACTGTCTTTAAAAACCATGTTTCTCCCTCTTTTCAGCCATAGGAGGTTACAAGGCATGGTCTGGTCCTACTCAGTTGAGTGTTAAGATAAGCTAATATGGTTCTACTGTGTAACAACAACGTCCAGTCCATGTGATCAACCATTACAAGTTGGATCATCATGTGTTGTTATGAATGAGGACAGTTCAGCAAATACGCCGTTTCAGCCTGTTAGATATTCTTTTCTACAAGGCCACTGAAACATCTTGTTGTTGTTGAGGTTTGGCTCTACTGTAATGGATGTTTCATAAAGAATAAGCCGTTCTAAAAGCCTTCCTCATGTTTCCAGACACACCAACACATTTCTGCATGTTTCCAAGCACTCGTAGGATGTGATCGTACCAAACGAAGAAATTCAGATACGAACAAAATGATGAATCTGACTATGTTCGTAGAAACGTTCGTACTAACGTTATACGATCAAATCTGATCGTACGCACCTTTTCGTAAATGAGGCCCATTGTGAAGCTGTGTGTGTTTGTGTGTGTGTGTGTGTGTGTGTGTAGCACATATGTGTCTATACAAGTTTGGTTTTGGTACTGTTAATGTGTAAACCATTTCAGATGGCCGTGGTCAGACTGAGCAACGACACCATGAAACTGCTTAGCAGAGTGAATTTTTTAAGGAACACACAAAGCTGACCAAGAATGTTCTGACCGGAAATAGTTTACCACTGTGTTGCTTTCTGACTGCATGCTCCCGTGACTGAGACTCAACAGTCTGTCATAGTCAGGGCAGGAAACTAACTGTTTCAGTTAGCTGTAACTGTAAAATCCTCACATTCACCAGCCAACTAGACTAATAGACTTGAACCTCCAAATGATGGTTGGTTCACTAACAAAGTGGCTGGTAGAGTACAGTCACTTACCAGCTACAGACAAAACCAGCATTTGGATGGTGGTCTGCTTATGGCAGAGATTCATAACCCATAACAGAGCTAGAATTAGTGGGGGTAGAAAGATGGAGGATATCAAACACAAGGCAGACAATGATGCTGAATGAGGCTAAAGTGAGTCACAAGGAAAAGTGTCATTAATACAGAACAATTACTAGTTCTTAGTGTGCTTATCAAGATCAAGTTTATGGAAGTAGAGGTCCATTACACTGACATGTCATAACACCGATGAGAGGATCTATTCTGAGCACTGCTGCAGACTGGAAGCATGACCTCTCCACTGCTAACATCCTTCCCCTTTGTGCATTGACACACAGATCAGTGTGTTTGCCCTTTGCCATAATCCAAACAAGGTTAGACGCACATGACATGTTCCACGTTATAAACAAAACAAACTGCATTCTCCGCTGGCCAAATGGTCCCACAACTGGCTGCAGGACGCCGCGGTGAAACAAAATGAGGCACATGTGAGGCCGAGGCAAGGCTTTGAGGAAAGGGCCTCACATCTGACACACATTTAGGCGAGCAAACACATAAAAAGCGATCAAGATGTAGCCATGGCCTCAGCAGAAGAAGCCAGTCTACATCTGTCGGGTGAGGTGGAATCCCACACCCAGGCCGGGCCACAGAAGATCCCAGTTGAAAACACGCCAGTCAAGGAGAAAATCATGTTGCACGGCAGAAATTTGAGGGCCAAAAACAGACGCAGTCGGCCGGTGGCTGATTTAAAAATAGTCACATCGCTGGGCCAAGTTCCTGAGTCATTGTTAACGCTGTGAACCTCCCAGGCGGACAACAGATACACACAACTGAAACTAGCGGACGCTTCTTTACAGCCTAACAGAGTCTTAGTGGAGAGACTCATCCTCTCACAAGGATCTCACAAGATGAAAAAATATATTTCCAAAATACAAATGTATATAAATATGCTTCGTCTTAAATACTGTTGTCTTGTAAAATAACAAACATTCACCTCTAGGCTTAATTCAATAATAAAATCAATTAAAACAGCCTGAAAAGGGAAAATAGAAATGCAGTGTTCACCATTCTGCGTGTTTACTGCAACAGGAGGTGGAAACTGCTCTATTCTGGAGGGTTAAGAAGCACTGTTCATGCTGAACTAGCCTAACACTGGTGTCAGGTTATCATAACGTAGCCCCAGGCTCAGATCAAAGCTGGCATTTATCTTCCTCGGATCCTCGACGTCAGGACCGCAGTACCGGGCCCTGTGTTACAGCCAGACACCGAAGCAGGCAAGAGTATTGAGAGAGCAGCAGAGTCGGAGCGCAGCAGGGCTGGGACCACAAACCGGGGCAAACACATGTCATAGGACTCGGCACAAGGCGGAGCTGGAAAATCAACAAAAGAGGAGGCAGTGATCCGCGGACAAATGCTGGATTACAACTCACTCCACCTACTTGGTAAGCAGCGAGTGTCACCGAGCCCCAGGATCTCGGTCTAGGACACGTCATTCAGAGGACTGATTGTAGCTCGCAAAGACTTTGGACAAATGTTAACCATCAATAACATGCATTCAGGTGTTCTGTCTGGATTTATTGCACCAATAATCGGTTGAGCTGGCCGGCTGGCCGGAGTCCCAGAAGTGACAATATTTCTAAAGCCTGAACATTTTGGTCCATTTAGCACAGATTTAGTAAATGCGTCAATAAACAAGTGGTTATGACCACCAAATCCAGCCACTTTGGCAGATAAACTGTTGTTTCGATGTCTGTCACTATTCCAGATACTGGAAGTGGCTGGTGAATTTTGAATCCACTCATCTCTGTGGCAAGTGGGCTAAAAAAAACAAGTCGCTCACCTCGGCTATGAGCAATCTACGTCTCTCTACAGCTACAACAAAATCATTTACAGAAACGAAGACCAGAGTCGACCAGCTCTGTAGCAGCAAAGAAAATGAGGTAAAAGCATCAGTGGAATGTGGACTTGGCAGCGGGGAGCCGAGGCTCCTCACTTCGTCCTCCCGTCTTTTTCACAGCATTCCCTTTAAGAAGACGCCAGCTTCAATGAGCGTCTGACAAAGAAGGAGTTAGCGCTAACTCCTGGGAGATGAAGGCAGCCAGTGCCCTGGAAAAGCCCAACTCTTCAAAGGCTTGTGTGGTTGTTCCTCTGGAGAACGTGATGTAATCACAGAAATGTCTCCTCTCTGACAGCTGCAGGGGTAGGAGGAAGCCGGGGAGCTCCGCAAAGAGAAATAACTGTGTTGACAGGAGTTAGATGAACCCAGACTTGTGAAACAAGAGGCAAATTCAAAGGCAGTGAAAGGATAGATGGGCAAGACGGGAAAATACCAGCAGTCATTCGGCCAAATGCTGGGAAGTTGGTCTACTTTACTCAACACTGTGAATGGTAGCCAACCATACTGGCTTTGCAGCATTTAGGCTTTTCTGAACAGAATCTGAGCACGTTCAATTGATTTGCTCAATAATAATAAAAATACCATAAACTAGAAGAAAGCTTTTCAATACCTTCTGACACTTTTGATACTTCAAAAGATTGTAGGCCTATTCGACAGGTTGTAACGTTGAATTATACTATAAAATGATGTTTATATGTTTTCTGATTGTGAGTAAACTGCCTCCACTACAATCTGAATTTCATCTTTTTACATGTTACATATCTTCTTGTGAAACAATTTTTCTTTGATTTCTTTTTCAGATAAGTCAATATGAGGAAGTGTTGATTTGTGTGCAGCCTATATAGATGTTTCATTTTGTTCTAGATTTCCAAAAGTCTGCAGCTCACCAAGTCTTGGCTGTGCCTCCACTTTCAATGACACTTAAAATCACTGCTGGTACCAAAAACCAGTACAGTAACGATGGGTAACGTCTTTTTAAAACCCAACCCTGCAGGGGGCGTAATCCACTGAGAATGAGAAGCTGTGCAGCAGCTAACTAGCGTGTTACTGCTGTACAGCTGATGCAGGGGCGACAACAGGAAAGCAGCAATAGCCAGAAGGGCAGGAAGTGATCTCATGCCAAACAAGTCTGGACAGGACCAAAGATGACAGCTCACTCACTGAACATCTATTTAGGCCGTCAGTAAACAACGCCCGGGGTGTCAGCGGGGTGGGGAACTACCACCGGCCGCCGTCCGTCTGTCTACGCCTGCTAAACCTGATATGATCTGTACCTGATATGTGGATTTCCTATTAGATTCTAAAGCTGAAGTATAGCTGGTGGATTTGGAGGTGTACCTGCCACTGTGATCGGTGGACTCAGTGGGTGGCTGTCACACTCCATCTAGTCTGACATCCACTTAGATCACTTTCCTGTCACCAGAATCTGTTTCATTCAGCCTACCTGAGGCAATCGCTTAACATCCAACCCTTCTCTAATGCACTTCAACCTGTTGAAAGATCAGCGACAAACGAGTAGACCCTTTTTAAAAGAGCAGACGATCCACTCACCTTTAGTCTTTTTAAATTTCACTTAGTTGGGAAGCAGACATGGGGACGGAGGAGGGGAAGCACAGGAGAGAAAGCTCTGGCGGGATGTGATCCTACGCCAGAATTGATCAAATCCAAACAACACTGTACCACAGCTGCTCTTGAAATGTATAGAAAACGTCACGGGCTCTCATGTGTCATGTAACTGTGAGGTTTGAGGTTGTTCTGCTTTCAGGTGAGGTGATGATTGATGTTGATTTCCTCAACACTGAGTCCGTTTTTCAACCAGACAGACATTTCCCCATTTCATATTAAAAAACTCACACGCACTCAAAACGCAAGACCATTATTTTGTCTCTGCACTTTGAACACATACCTGTATGGCACTGTTGCAGACTATACGCTGTGTTTATGTTCAGGTTTGTTATGTATCGTATATGTCAGAGTAATTTTTCATCTGTTCAGAAATGATTTCCACTGGAGGAAAGAAAAGGAGCTTGAACCTAAACTCCTGTTCCTTCAGTGAGGTTGGACACCTACAATCATTTCTGCCTGTTCAAAAGGTCTAATATACAACAATTACATGAACACACATGTTGAATAAATGTTGACGCGTGTTCCTAGATATTTCAACTCATAAGCACTGATGTCAAATCCAAAAATAGTCCAAATCCAGGCTTGCTACACTGTGTATGTTCCCGCGTTGCGTTAGCGAAGGGTAAAAAATACAGTTAGTTACATAAACCAGGAAGTCAGTGGAGTTGATGCTGTGACACTCTTCACACTTGTTGCTCAACGTTTCCATGTAAACCCCTCGGCTCTTTTTTTAACACTTCTGTCACACATGATCATCACTACTACTGTCATGGCTGTGACTAGTGCACACCCTACTATGTGGTATTGTTGGTGATGGAGGCTTGTTCCACTGACCAGCCTCTCTAGACACAAGCATCCACTAAATGCCAGAAACGTCAAGTGTAAATGTAAATGTGTCTGACATCGAGAGGCAATCACATCAATAACAACAAACGGGCTAAATCTGCCACGGCCGGGCTCGCCAAACAGTAAACAAACCACCGGTCGCCACGGAGACAAGCTCATCACCCAGCTCCTGATTTCCCCTACCTGCTGTTCTCTCTGCGCTCAGCCAGCATCGCAAATCGTCAGCGATAACAAGAGGCGGAGAAATATTATTCCACAATACGGCCGAGACCGACTCCTCTTCCCGCGGGCTGTCGGTGGACTCTGGTGAAGGAAACCTGCAACGGCGGCGCTGCGTTTTTTTTTTTACCCTCGCGATGAGAGCGGAGGACAGCCGAGCTCGGAGGCAGGGCTCGTCTCCGCTG
>CABFOQ010049414.1:18266-32235 GCA_900660455.1 Gephyroberyx darwinii | reverse complement strand
AAGTGAATGACAGTGGCCTGGTCAGCTCGGCCGTCCTCTCTCCCCTGTCGCCCTTCATGGCTCTGCTCACAGTCCTCAAGCCGAGGATCACTCAGCACAACGAGCTCCTGACCACTGATACCATCGTGCCCGCCACCGCCGACACCTCCGCTGACCTGCCGGATGTAGTCAGCAGCGTCCTGGGAGTCGTCTATGGCATCATGGAGGAGGAGGGTGACAGTGGTGAGTGTACAATTATACCAATTAGGGAAGGAAACGAACCAAAGTGTCTCAATCCACAAATTCCATTTATAAATCTTTTGCTACCTAAAATTTAAACATGCAGATGATTCTATCATCAAAAACATAAAATATTTTGTAAGCAAAAGTTTTAGGCTGACTTCCAGCCATCATTTTGTAAGAGTAGGCGTCAAATTTTTCAAATGGTTTTGTCATTTTGGACTCAATTTTTATTTATTCCTGTTTGTTTGTTATTTCTCAGCCCAGCCAAAGGAGTCCCAGGTTCCTGAGTGGGCCCTACAGGAGCTCAGCCATTGGTCCAGCCCGCTGACGACGGGCCTGGTGGAGAGTTGGTTTCCTCAGTCGGACCATTCAGGAGTCAGTTCCCACCTAATGGAGTCAATGAGGTATGAGGATTCAGAATTCTTGTATTGATGATGATGATGATGATGATGATGATGATGATCATCATCATCATCATCATCATCATTCGATAACACTTTTCAACTCAGTTAGTTTCAACTCAAGTTCTCTACAGGCAAAATAAATAAAACCCAATATCCATGCATCATGTGAAATAAAAACAGGATTAAAGGGGAATAAAAATGATGATATACCACAATAAAATGAGTACATCAGATGACATTAAAGCTGTTTGCAGAAATGTGCTTTGAGAAGTGATTTAAAAGATTAAACTGATGTTTCAGATCAGATATAAGGAAAACACAAGACTCATAACAAACCTTATCTTGACAGAAATGTACCATTTTAGTTTGATTTGTGTGTGCTGTCATCCAGGCTGCTGCATGCAGTGCCAGAGCAGAGAGACGAGGAGGAGCAGTCAGATCTACAACAGGAGCTGGTCAACAGTCTGGCTGAACTCTACCAGACTTCCCAGGGTCTTGACAACAAGAGGGGCAAGAACCGTAAGAAGGCTGCATCTCGGGTTTTATCCATTATCCACATTTTCAGGGTTCCTACACAGATATAGAAAAGTGTGGATATTTGGTCTCGAAAAGTTTTGGAATTATACAAAAGGGATGAAGTATAAATAAAAAGATACTTTTGCAGTTCATACACACATTACAAGTTATAAACCCACTGTTTCACATTTCATATATTGTATTTGTTGCCCAGTAGACAGTGATATTTCCCAGCCACCATCAGCTGATACTTTGTAATGTATACCAAACAAAATCCTCAAATCTAGTAGTAGTATAGGAGGACCTAAAGGTCTGGAAAAATGGTAACCCCTATTTTACATGCATTTTGTGGCTGGATGAAATATTTTATCTTCTAAGAATGAAACATGCAGTATTACTAAAAAGTTGAGCTCAAATTCATATAAAAACATATTACACGCAGCGTAATTAGGAATTTGATTCTTTGAGACACATACAGATATATGTATTTCACCAGAGTGGTCAGAGCGTAGGGGGCAGCACAATAGGAGTTCAGCGTCTTGCTCAATGACACTGACAGGAATAGAAAACTGGCTGATGCAGGATTCAAACCTATGTGCTTCCAGTCAGGGAACCGTCTCATCACAGGATCTCAGTAACGCAGACATAGTTTAAATAGACTGTGGTTTTAGTTTTTTTTTAAGGGATTTAGATTATTTGGACACAAAATCCCATTTGATTTGTAATGGAAAATTCCTGCTACGCCCTCCAATATTTCATACGTTGTTATTTTGTCCCAATCACATCCCTAACAAAGCTGCACTTGTCTTCCTTGGTGTTAATACCCTTCTCTGACCTGCAGGTGGCGCCCAGCGGACACCGGTGAAGCAGAAGATGAAGACCATGAGCCGCTCCCTGCAGATGCTGAATGTGGCCCGGCTCAACGTGAAGGCCCAGAAGAACCATTCTGAGGCCGAGCCGCCGGGGGCTGAGAGCAGGGCGCCGGACAGGCAGGGGAGGAGACGGTTGGATGACAGGGGAAAATCTGGAGGAGCGAATGCTATCAGTGAGCGTCTCTCTCAAAACTTCATAATACCACTACTTATGTGAATACCCTTTTTATAAGATAAGATGAAACGTTATTAATTGCGTGGGGAAATTGGTTTGTTGGATCAGTAAAATAATAACACACCTAGCAGAGGTAAAAAAAAAAAATAACATAAAATGTATGAAGTGTGGGAAAGTATGGACTACCATTAAGATTGCAAAATAAGGGAGTATGAAGTGTGGGAATATGAATATGAAGAAAACAAATATGTGAATTTACAACAAATGCAAAGTATGACCTAAACAAACATGACCAAACACTGACCAAAATCTTAAAATGTGTGGGAACACTGAAAACCATATTAAAGTGTTTTTTCTTGCTATGATCCCCAATGGAATACAGTAAATGCTTTAAAAAACGGTCATAACAGGAAGTAAAAGCACTTGAGAGAAATAAAATAATGCATCATAGCAGAATCATGAGCCTCTTTCAGACATACGCCTCGGATACTCTCCAGAGAATCAGGTCCGCACATACAGCACACCACCGGAGAGTGTCTGTTTCGGATGCGTTCACAACAACAGAAAATACTCCGGTTAGTTCAGGCTAGGGGCGGGGCCTAGGTAGAGCGTGCTGGAGGCAGGACATGATGCAAAAAGTAGGCTGCGGAAATCACAGTGTTTTGTTTACAGCACGAAGATGCACAAAGTGACCGACTCACTCTGTGTTAATGTCAATACTAAATGTAGTTAGACGTATCCACAGCATCGATGAAAGGGTGGAAAGAGATATACATCGTATTATCCCAGTTTCGCGCCAGTCACACGATAAATACGTCATCAACACGCCCACTCGCTCTTAGAGAATACTCCGGAGAATCTTCCGCTCCAATCACACTTGGGCTCACTCGGCGAGAAAACGGAGACGAGGGTGCTGGGTGGGTAAAGTGTGTTTGACTTCCAGACCAACTGATTCGGACATTTGCGTTCACACATACAACCCCTCCGAGTGATGTCTAGATAAGTTCAGGGTTGCACTGCATGTGTGAAAGAGATGACATGATACAGTCAATAGCAACAGCCACTTCATTCTTCAATTACCCTGTATACAATTGTGTGTGTCTAACAAAACTAGTAACATATCTTCTGCCCTCAACTAGACTTCAGGAGTGAGGCAGAGCTGCTGGCCCACCTGAAGTCCAGTTATGAGAAGGCGTTGGCAGAGAGCGACTCGTCCCTCCTCACTGGAGTCCAGCAACTTCTGTCTGCTATCAAAACCTTCCTCAAGTCCACGCCAGACCTGGTGGTGAGACACATTTTAGTGTTTTAATGTATTTTTGAGGTCTACATCCCTGCTTCCAACAAACTGATCATGATAGTTGGCTGCACAATTAAGTAAAGGATAGTGTACAGGGAGACAGTCATCTTTGTCCCGACAGGGTGAATCATGGTCTTGATCGCCTAGAAGGGGCTTATTTTGCAATAATGACAGCTCTGTAGATTATCCTGCTTATTACATGGCTACTTACAAAAGACAAAATTTGATAATTTTGTCTGTGCAATATTTTGTGTCTTACCTTGCAGGTAAAGACCTCCGTCTTTGTCCAGCAGCACCTTCTCAAGTCCAGCAAATCTATCAGGCAGTTCTATGGCACTGCTCCTAACGTTGAGAGCAAAGTCAGAGAGTGAGTGCTTTCTAACCCAGTATGTTCTTGTTTTGAGAATGGGTATAACATAGAATTCCCTGCTCATGGACTGGTCACTTGAACCCTTGTTTGTGTGTTAACTGTGTGTATGTAGCGGGGCGGTGCTGATAAAACGCATCAGAATCAGAACCACTTTATTGACCGAGTATGTTTCCACTTACAAGGAAGTTGACTTTGAGGGTTGCTCTCTCGACATCAGTATCACACAGAGTGAAGATAAATAAATCTAAGAATTAACAAGATATATACACTGCAATAAAAAACTAACTATACTGTATACACTAGATCAGCTATACTATGCTATACTAAACTATAGTATAGTATAGTATACTGTACTATATACACTACAACAGTTATAAGAACTGAAAAAACTGAGAATTGCATATTATATGTGTGCCCAGTCAACCATCTCTGAATAAATGAAAGTAAATCTGTGTTGAAGCTGTCAGTAACACCGGTCTGGGTGTCTGTCCTAGGTGCCAGCTCCAGGCATTGCTGAGGTTGGAGTTGTGCAAACTCCTCCCCTCAGAGCAGTCTGACTCACTGGACGTTGATCAGATGGTAGAGGAGGTAGGACACGTACTAACAAATAAAACTGTACAGTTGGAAATGTTTTTGGTATTGGCAAGGTAAAAAAAAAAAAAACCTTTTTAGCCCAACATCAACAGTGGCTGGTGGATTTGGAAATTCACTAGATGCTTTCACTCTTGCAAGCCAAGATTTTTGTAATAGACAGGAACCTCGTCTAATATTTTGTTTCCTGTCAAAGAGGCAATAGTGAAATATCAACATTTGGCTGGTGGCTACTGTTCATATTCTTGCACTGATACTGGTACCAGTTCTAAAACCATCTGAACTAATTTAACTTTTGAGATCCCATTGAAAGAATCCAACATTTTATAGATTTTCTTTACATTTAGGAACTTTTTCATCCCTTTAAAGTTTGCCAGTACCATAAATTAGCAGTGATATTGCTGTTGTTTCCTGTACCTAGCCTTACTAACAGTAAACGTCAACCATCTTAACTCTTCTATGAGCACTGTAAGCATAAGCAATTCAATTTAAACTATTCCTTCAGGTGGCTGATATGCTCAGGATCATCTCCCTCACCAAAGACCCAGTTTGCCTAACAAGATTCATGCAAGATGAGATCCTTCCAGGGTGAGTGTGTTTTACGTAATGGAGGAATGTGATTTCTTTTTTTTCTTTTTTTTCTCCATTGCATAATGAATGTTTCCCACTCTTCTTGTGTAAGCTTTGGCTAACTTACTACTGCAACATTAGCTGACAACATTGACGCCAGGTTTGAATGCCAGCTTCATGTACCACAGCACCCAAAATGAATCTAAAACAAAAATGGGTGGCTGTAAATTTCCCAGGGCAGGCTGCCCAAATATTAACATTATATGGGAAACACTGCTTCAAGTGAGCCAAATATGTATTGCCTATAGTTCTTCGGATCTAACACTAGCCTTTCTGTATCGTGGTAGGTTCCTGACATCCATCCCCAAGGTTCTCGCAGATGTCTACCACAGTTTGGGCACCCAGCTCCCTGATGCCCTGGTTGCCGTTCTTCCCGCTGACTTTTTCAGTGACGAGTCGTTTGCCAAAGACAGTGTTTCCCCCTCGGCGTCCTCCCCTTCCCTCTCAGTCGCCCACAGCCTGGCTTCAGACAGCGGGGATTGCCTGCAGGACCTGCGAAATCGCTCCGTCAACCAGAGGAGGTATAGGAGGGCCTTGGGTTGGCTGGAAAGACGAGTCACAGGGTTCCTACGGTTCTGAGAAACCTGGGAAAGTCCCGGAATTGAAACATTTTTAGAGACTGAAGCAATAAGAGAATGATACACACACCACAAGTTTTGGAAATATAAAAATTTGGGTCCAATCCAGTTTGATCCAGTCTGAAAGTCTAATCTAATCAATATAGGTACCTTTTGTGGGAACAATATCCCAAATAATCAATTTAATTAATGAATCTGATATTAATTCTGCTAAAATTTCATGTTAGATGTCTTAATAGGTACACGCTCAGGGTTTTCTTAACTGTATATTACTTTTTGTTCCAGGAGTGGGATGCTGACTCGTCATCGAAGTATGACTGAATCATCACAGAGTCTACGCCAAATAGAGATGCCTAAAAAGACTACCAGAGCTGTAAGCTGACAAAAGCAGATAATTAATCAATCTGATATTTCTGTTTGATAAAGTATTGTTTTATATCTAGAACTGAATCAACTAGTATTTCCAAAATAACTTAGTGTTGGTTTTAACCTGCATGGGGTCAGCCACAGAAAGGTACCCTGACTTTCAAATGCTTTTCTGTGATAGTCTGAATTCTCTAACACTCACTGTATCATCCTATGTGGCAAACTTCACCCATCTGACAGCTAAAACAAACCATGAAAACTATGTGCAAATACTTTTCTAGCCCAGGCCTGAGTTATTGTCTTCTCAACAGACCAAACCGAAGGTCTGTGTCGCTTTGGAGAAACCGGTTGCAGAGCCACCGCCTCGGCAGCAAGCAACACAAGGTACACGCTGTTTCACATCTACTGTATGTCCACAATGAAATTATTGGTGATTATAATGCAGAAAAGGTTGGTTATTGCTGGATATCTTTCAATACCAGTTCCAATACTTAAAATTCAATACTGATTCTGATGCTTTACTTTTTTCAATACCTTTCATTATTGATTGGAAATACCTTTCACCCTGCAAGAGTCATTTATTTTCTTACGCGCATGTGATCTGCCTTTCTAAGTAGAATCAAACTACGTGGTTGATCTTAATAAAAATCCAATTAGGCTAATAAAATCCATTACATCTAATTATAAATACCCTTTTGATGCCTTAAAACTCGGTGCAGTAGCACAGCCTTAAATACGGGCCATGTTCTGAATGTCCGCAGAGGTGACCAAGGTGAGGAGAAACCTGTTCAACCAGGAGATCGTTTCCCCCTCAAAGAAAGCCAAACTGCCGAGGAGCCAGTCTGTGTCCGCCGTGGAAGGACTGAAGCGCAAGCGCTGTCAAGAGGCAGAAGGTAAAGAGTTTTTTGCAGCTTTTTGCTATTGTCTGGTATTAATTTCACACCCTGGTTAAATCCATCATCATTGTTTGGGGTGATTCAAGCAATTCATTTCAAAAAGGAAATCCTTCCTTTTCAGAGAGACACAAACTCCTAACAAAGAAAGTGTCTGAGACGCCACACCACAAGCAAGTGTCCAGTCGGCTCCTATACAGGCAGAGAATGGGAAGGTATGGTACACCGATTTATAATTTGCCATGACATTTGCACAGGGAAAATATTGTAAAAGCCTACATTTTAAGATAAGAAATGTTTGACCTGAAAATGATCAGCAGAGTTTGACTACTTCTACTTTTTTACTTTTTTTTTTTCTTTTACAATGTTTACTCCAGTGTTTTGACAATTATTTTTCAGGAGATCTGCCCCAATCGAGGAGTGCATTGTGGAGGAATCACCAGTGAAGCCTACAGAAGGTATAGTGTGACACATGCCACACTTATATATGATGTTTTCCTACACAAAATCTACAAGAATGTAACAATAGCTTAAATATCATAATCTAGATTTAGTACGCACAAGTAGATTTGTCACTTTGTGAAATTTAGACAAGACTTGGAGACGTTAGACATTGCTCAAGACATCCTAGGTGTGTTTTACTAGCAACTCTGTAACTATTACTTGTTGGAAAATAACCCAAGGTTTTGTGCAATCACAGTAACAGTTTCTGCCTTTCACATACAAGGCACATACTTTCACAACAATTTCACGGTTAGCATACTAGAGTGGCACCCATATCTTCATTAATAACCTTAATAAATGTGTTGAAATGTATGCAGATGCTGCATTGTCTTTCATTGCACTTTGCTTCTGTAACAGACCTAAGAAGGAGCCCAAGAATAAAGAAGTTTGCAAGAAGACATTCCACCATCTTTTACTCAAGCTCTCAACCTCGCTCCCGCAACCTGGACAGGGCCCTCTCCGCATCCCAGCCTCCTCTCAGTGACGGCAAAATCAGTGGGGTTGAACTAAAAACAGTACGGTCGCCAATGCGTCTTCTTTTTGGGGCTGCTCAGTCGCCTGGTCGACCTTCCACCTCCTTCCAGTCTTATGCAACCAGGGCGAGCAGGAGACGACTGTCCACAGACTCTGATGTCTTTGAGGCAAGTTCTCTATAGAAGTCTTTGACATTGGTAGCACCTAAAGGCTAAATGCTTTTACCTTTTGCAAATAGGAGTGCTTTGGCTGTCTGTTCTCCAAACAGACCCTACTCTTGACACCTGTGAACACCTTGTTCCACAAGCAGTTCTGAAACCTTCTCTGAAGTATAATTTTAAGTCAGTTGAGAGATGATAGCAAATTACATCCTTGTCTTATACTCCAGTAACTATTTTAGAAATTGCAATAAATGTGTTCATTGGAGATGAGGGTAAAGTCTAAAATTGTACATTCATTTGTCAAGCTCACAGCTGATCAGTTTAACAACAACTTCATTATTTTAACAACCTTTTTCTGTTTTCCTGTTAAGAGTCCAAATAAAACGCCAACAAAGTCACCTGGTAAACATGGGAGGGCCATTCATGGGAACAGGACACCCAGGACCCCACGGACCCCAAGAACCCCCAAAACCCCACCTTCGTCCACCGTGCGGGTGCTCTCTGTCACACAGAGCCCTGTAGCAGGGAGCTCTCGTCAGTCCACTATGGCCCTCAGGGGCAGCCCCTTCAGATCTCCAACCAAAACGACCCTGGTGCTGGAGACGCCTAACAAGGACAGCCCTATGAAGAGCCCACTGAAGGGTATTCTCAGAACCCCAGTCAAAGCCTTACTGGAATGCAAATCCCCTTCTAGATCCCACCTGCTCAAGACCCCAAGTTCTTCCAGGAAGATTGTCACGTGGTCACCTTCACCGCGAAAACATAGACCTGCAGAAAGCAACTTAACTTTCAAGGTGCCAGAGTCACCTCGTGTTGCAACCCGAAGCTCTCCAACATTGGTGAGAACACCCACCAAGTCCAGCAGCCTTTTCAAAAGTCCAAACAGCAAAACAGACATTTTCAAGACCCCGGATAAAATATCTCTGAGAGGGCAAACCTTTTCTCCTCAAGTAATGCAATCAAGGGTTTCTGAAAACGTATCAAGTGGTGGTATGTTAACACACGAGAAAAATCAGTGCCAAAGGTCATCTGAAAGGCTTCGTAACAACATGAAGACACCTGTAAAGGATGTACAAATGAACACTGTCAGTCCCCAGTCTCTTCTACAATCCACACCACCTCCAGACCACCTCTTCCCAACTAGACCCAATACTAGAACTCCAACTCCAACCAAGAGCCCTGGTCCTATTCACCAAATGATTACACGTTCTGGAAGAACTCCAATTAAAGGCTCAAATGTCATGTCCCCATGTAAGCCAGTAGTCACGCCAGTGAGAGGTACCACTTTTTCAGACAGGCCAGATACTTACCCAAAGTCTCCAGAAAAAACCCTGACGAAAACTAGGTCTGGCCAGGGTGCTGGAATTAGGACCAGGCATAACTTAAGATCGCAGTCTAGTGAGGGTCTGCTTTCCAAACCAAACATAGATTCCAACTCTGCTGAGACCAGTGACCTTGTGGAAAAGAAGAACATGCAGTCAAAAGCACAAGAACAAAAACCACAGGCTGAACTGTCCCAAACATCTGAAACTGAGTCTGGTTCCCAGACAGACTCACAACAAAATGACACTTCCCATTTTAGTTCTGCCACCACAGAAGACGACAGTATGGACATTGTTGATGCTGCTGTTGTCAAGACCCAAATTAGCGGAGGTCTAAAGATGAACATATGCTTTTCCAGGAAGCCTTCAAAGTCCAGCGAGGTCTGTCAGTTTACTGGAGCCTCTCCCAAACTATCTCTGTCACCCCAAGTCACACCTGGGCGAAGCTATGGCTTCCGGCAGACCCCTGACCGCCAACAAAGGGAGGCTGCCATTCGTTTGGGGTACTCTAATGAAGCCCCTCGATTTTCAACCCCAAGGAGTTCTGCAACGCCTAGTCGGCGAAAGGGCTTGGGTACTCCAAACCCTCTGACTTACCAAGTAGAATTGGAGATGCAAACATCAGGACTTCCAAAACTCAAATTCAAACGCACAGACTCCTTTAATGCGGGTGATTTGGCCACTGATGGTGGTCCTCGATCGGGAGGTCAGAGCCCTACAGTGGGTGTGAAACTTTCTCAGCTGGACAGCCCCTTGGCTTTGTGCTCTAAACACAGAGATCCTGGCTGTGTCTCACCGTCTGTCTGCACTCATGTCACCCCGGCCAAGAGCACACCTGGCAAAGGCAGAGGTGTCCAAACTTACATCTGCCAGTCCTACACTCCTACGCACCACCCTGCAGGAACCATGTCCCCGATGGCAACTGCAGAAGTGATCCCCCTGACCCCATCACCTCAGAGTGTAGGGAAGGCAACTCCAGACAACCTCAACAGCTGGCCTCGGAAGAAGAGAGCCCGGACTGGGGTGGTGGGAGGCAAGGACCGTAGCCAGAAGGGGGAGCCAATGCTGGAAGAGTTACTGGAAGAAGCTGAGCTTGGAGTTAGCAGGTTACAGGACATTGAGGACACTGATGACCCCTCAAGCAACAAAGTTGCACCACTGGGTCTGACCTCCAAGTTGTCACCTCGTACAGGAGCAGATTCATCTCCTCTCTCTCCACTGGAAGACATGGACTGGATAGATAGGTTGGCTCAGCAAGCTGATGATGATGATCCTCAGCAAGGGGAAGATGATATGATCTGGACTGCTGGAAATGCTGCTGAAGATGTCAAGTCAAGTAAGCTATGATTGTCATTTGCTGTGATAGAAGATATACACTTTCATTTCAAAATGAGAAAAAACTGACACATGGACTAATGCAATAATTGCCCATGTGAAAGTAAAACTCACTATACAAAGAAAAACTCATCAACATAATGGTTACCTTTAAATAGTAACTGTTTTTGAAGATGCAATGATCTGTATTTTTGAAATATTGAGTAATTAATAACAGGAAACTTTTAATTTTGTCATGGCTGGCTTTACCTTTTTGATAGTGGTGACTCCTCCCAGCTCTAAGGTGAGGAAGCCGGTGACGGCAAGTGGAATTCTGGCCCTGACTCAGTCTCCCTTGTTGTTCAAGGGAAAAACCGTCTCTGCTACTAAGAGAACTCAACGGTTTAAGGGTAAGATATGCAGTGCCTTCTCTTTCCAAAAAAACAATCGATTAACATTTATATTTACTGGCCCAGAAAATTTTCTCTACTGGCTACAGTTGCTGATTGATGCCAAGACTTGCCAGCCATTGCCAAAGTGGCTGATAGTTTAGCAAAACCTTTAATCTACACTTCCCAGCAACTGGCTGGTAGCTGGTGAAGATCTCCCATCCTGGTAGTAAACTAACATTCCTCTAAATCTGACTTTTCTAGATGAAGCTGCAGCTGAGAGGAGGATGGGGTTTGAGGTGGAGCTTTCTCCCCTCGGCCAGCCTCCCAGACGTTCGACCATAGGGAAGGCCTACAGCAGGAAGAGACTGCTAGACTGAGCCACACCGCCGTCCAGCAAGCACGGCTCAAAACTACCCCGTTTTGTCTTTTACTGTGAAGTCATGAGCCTGTCTGAGCCGTGTTTTGTCAGGCGTGCTTTTGATGGCACCCTGAAAGATGTTTTTCAAGCACCGCTTCAAAAGCTGTTTTGATGAATGTCCCGTTCAGTCTCATGGGTTTTCTGTTTTTCTTAATGGCTGTTAATCTGGACGTTTTATCATGTGATTAGAGGAAGGCTCAACACCAGTGTAAGCTGCTGTCTAGTATTTTCTTGCCTGGGTGTTTTTAGAGATAAAAACTTTGAAAATGGTCATGAAAATGCCATCCCTTCCTTGTTCTTCAAAATTGTGATTGGCCATTTTGTAATGAAGTCAAACCTAAATTTTTTTGCGATAAAGACTATTCATGTTTATTTATTAGTCTGTGTATGTCTTCCTTTCTGTCACAAGTGTTTTTAGATAAGAGGCAATAACTGATGACTTATAATGTAAATATGTTAAATGCTGCCAAAGTGTTTTGTAAATAAAAACCAATTTTCCTAAATAAGTTAATGCAATGTTTTTTTTCCAGATGTCTTGCACAATATTTATCCCTTTGTCCTCAGGGCTGTACAGTAAAGCAAACAATTTTTATCAGCTGCCACTTGATTAAAAAGAAACCTGCCAGTCCCACCCTGTAATCACGCTCCGGTCCAAAGGTCACTGCTGTAAAAGTGAGTTGCCCTTCATGGTGCTTTCTGAACACGGTTCGTTTGAGTGTTGCACGTAGGAAATCACATGCTAATAGCTTCTGATGATGCAAGAGTTTGACTAGCCTTGATTATGATCTGCCAATGATTTGGATTATTTGTTTTGTTAGGTTGTGTGTCTGAGTCCAGTATTAGTCATAGGCTTGGTGTCTCTCCCATTAATACTGTAACTATTAGATAAGGTGGCACGCCCGGAGTCTCACCTTGGGCCAAACCACAGTGGGTAAGACCTCTGCAGTACCTGGACACAGTTAAGACAGAACTAACCTCTGCATACTTGTATTATAGTGACAAATATATCACACATCACACTTTTATTGTGTTTATGAACATCCTGGTGATGTTTCTTTTTTTTTGTTCTTTCTTGCAGTTATTAAGGAGCTTAATCTTTTTTTTGTTTTTGTGGTTCCCACCACATTCTGTTTTGTAGACTTTCCAGTTCCTGCAGGGAGGTTGTGTGAACTTTGATCACAGTACTGTTTGCCTACAATTTCTTCCTTCATCCACAGATTACTGAATTATCCCCCATAAGGAGCTCAGGGCATTTATACGACACAATATTTCTGAACAAGTTAGTGATTGAAGGATACATTATAAAATGGTGACCTTGAGCAGGTTGACTCATAATAGCAGAATGCATATACCTGAATAGTGACTAATGCCAAATATCTTTACTAATTCGTAAGTAACCCTATTGAGAAATCAAAAATAGCTCATGGAGATTAATTGATTTGTTGTTTATTTACAACAGTGTGCTCTTGGTAACAAATATTAGACATGGATGAAAATGAAAGCATATGGAAACCTTTTAATTCCACATGTATGAATGAACGAATGAAACTAATAAATCATTCTTGGTAATTGCATGAGGGAAACTTCTCCCCGTCTCCGCTGAAAGGTGTTTTTGTTGCTGTGGAGTTAACCAGTTGTGTAGACTGGTGATGTGAACGCCTTTGGTGCTGAAGCTCTCCTCACTCGTGTCCTTCAGTATTTCGCACCACGCAGCCATGGGCCTCTTCCACCGGTGTCAAGCCAGCTGGAATACACCAATAGGACTTTCAAAATAAAACCCTCATTGGCAAACGCGTTGCACCCTTTTTGAGTGAAAATTAAGATGATATGGAACAAGTAATGTGTTGTAACTCAGTCACTGCTCTATTTCTGGTTCTGATCAAACTTTAGCACTGTGTGCAAGCGATTGAGAAAGTAATTTTCTACAAAGCATTCTTTATTGAGCAGTAAAAAAGACTGTGAGACTACTATAACTAAATATTTAGCAGAATCTCTTAAAGATGTATTGTTACTGTCATGGAAAATTTAACTTACACCTCTATACATGTGCATATATGGACTACAGATGTACTGACTCTCCCTTGAGAATATCTGTGAGTAGAATGGTCTCCTCTCTGTAACCTTTGGGCCATAACGTCACATGCCCAGAGGCCCTTGTCTCCGTGGCTCCAGAAAGTCTGTTTATCTATGGATGTTCTGGACGAGGACACAACATATGATGCCTTCACGGTCCTTCTATCTCCTTTTGTGTCAAACTGTTCTTATGTAAGCACATTCTGTCGTCCTTCTGACGTCCTTGACTGTTACTTAAAGACCAGTGCAAACCCTCTTTTCTTTGAAGAAATGTATGTTGCCTATGTGCGGTGTACACCTCTTCCTCTCGAGATCCCTTTTTGTAATAAATATATATTCAAATAAGACGAACCTCAGACTCAAGAACTTTTTCTACATCAATAACTGTTTACCTTTT
>CABFOQ010049414.1:0-18246 GCA_900660455.1 Gephyroberyx darwinii | reverse complement strand
GGACCATTGGTGTGATCACTAAGCTGGATCTGATGGATGAAGGGACGGACGCCAGAGACATCCTGGAGAATAAACTACTACCACTACGCAGAGGTAGACACAGACAGACAGACAGACACACAGACACACAGACAGACAGACAGACAGACAGACAGACAGACACATCCTGGAGAATAAACTACTATTGGTGTCTTCAGGTCTGGTGGTTGCTCTGCAGTAAGGACCTTCCAGCACCCTGGGGTGCTGACACTGTTCCCTCATGATGTTTCCTTACCAGAGCTGACTCACAGCTACGTTACGTTAGCCAAGCATGCTAGCTAGCGGTCTCAACACCCAGTAATTCACAAAACCGCTGTAAATGTGAGTTTACCGATTTATTATCGATCTCTTCCTTGACAGAGAAAGAACAATATAAAGCAAAGCAGCATGTGTTTGAAGTACCGAGTACCTGGACCTGGACCGTGTCCAAGCAAAAGACAGGACATGACAACTACAAACTTAACCAACCTTGACAACTAAAATGTTGAAATGAAAACTAGACAAGACATATAAAAACCCATCATGCAGCAAATCAAACATCGATGAAACAATTCACTACAGTAAATTGACCAGTGGCTCCAGAAAGTCTGTTTATCTATGGATGTTCTAGACGAGGACACAACATATGATGCCTTCACGGTCCTTCTATCTCCTTTTGTGTCAAACTGTTCCTATGTAAGCACATTCTGTCATCCTTCTGACGTCCTTGACTGGTACTTAAAGACTAGTGCAAACCCTCTTTTCTTTGAAGAAATGTATGTTAATACATATTCTTAAGTGAAGGTTACACCCTGAAAAAAATGGAGGTCTGTTGAGATGCACAGGTTCTGTTCGCATTCAGTGGTAGAAGAACAAAGTCAGCACAATAATATCTCCTTTATTAATGGATCACTTCAGAGATTTCCAAACATATCTATTAAAAGATTTTTTCAAGTTTCTTCAAGGCTTAGAACAAATGTACTGTCTAAACTTGCTGTGTAATTTTCAGCTGACAGAGCTTGAAGTATTCTGTAAACCCGGTTCAGGTCCTCTGTACGAACTATGTTGAATATGGCGCTGTTTTACTCAAGATGCCTTCAGGAGCTACCAAAGATGAGCATAACTGACGTCCAAGCCAATATGCTACTAATATGCTGCTAATAAGCAACTAGTTAATGGTGAATATGTGTAACTTAATATAAAGTGTTACCACTACTACTAGAACTACTATTAGTACCACAACTACTAGTACTACTACTACTACCAGCAAACTCACTACATGCTGTCTCCCCCCCCTCCAGCCCCCAGCGGTCTACCAGCTCGGTGCGGTTCAGATCATCAGTGTCCAGTCTGGGGCTCCACAGCAGAGGGTCAGCAGTGGAAAACGTCTACCAGATAGAGGAAGCCAACGACTACGAGTCCTGTCCCTGACATGCCCCGCCCACAGACACACGCCCCGCCCACAGATGACCTGACACACCAAATAAAGACAAAACGCTCAGCAGGGCCGTGGGACAAACATGATGCATGACCTTGATCCTGGAGGGGTTCAGGTGTTGGTGGGGGCGTGGGATGTTGCAGGCCTCTTCCAACTCTTCCAACCCGACCACCTACCAGTGTCACCGTTTCAGTACCATATCATTTTCCCTCTAGTAGCTCTGGCTTTGAGTTGGTTCATGCAGGGCTGCACATTATAGGTTCATTAAGTAAGACTTTACTGTCCTGTAGCACAAAACATAGCTGGTTGATAGGGCTGTTCATCAATACCAGTGACGCAGCGGTTACTGTGCGTACTTGTTCTATCGTGAAAATGAGACTTTGTTGTTTGTATCTGTGAATTGTACCAGATATCTGTCTATGTTGCTGCAATTCTTTGGTCACTCCTGAAGTTGATAAAAGTCCTAGATTACTTAATGCCCTTTAAAATGAAATACATGTATTTCATTTTTTTTCCTGAATAGGAATACAATTTTCAAATTGCAAGAGATTTGCTCGAACTTAAATTAAGTTGTTAGCAAATCCTTTATTCAAACTGATCCTAACCCACTGACACACAAACATTCATTTTTGAAGTGTAGAGCAGTGATCTCAACGTATTACAACTCTTTGCAGTTGCAATATTCAGTAAAAAAATATGCACTTTGACTTTTGGAACAATAATGTGCAGCCCTAGTTTGGGCTATATTATATATTATTACCAGTTGGCTATATTAATCCAGGTCAACTGAGAAGACGCTCTGCCTCAGTCCTGCTTCACATCCCCACACTGCAGCAGGTCCGTGGCAGCTAGGGGTCACAGATCTGCTCAAGGGCACTTCAGCAGTGGTCGTTCAAGGAGGGGAAGGTGTTTTTTCCTTTACTTTCCCCTGACCAGATTCTCTAATCTAGTCTGGGGATTTGAACCAGCAAACTCACAAGCCCCTAGGCTGCCACAGGCCGATATTGGAGACCGATGTTTATTTCATGAAGCCCTGTCTTACATTTGGATCTGTACCAACATACCTGTGTGTGTTTGATCTCTTGAATTTTCCTCTGACAATTGTATGACCTGCATGAATTTCAGGTCAGTTTCCTGCTGCCTTGGCATGCTGGTGAGTCCTTGTGATCCATGTAAACCTGACATCCTGTCTCACATCCCTCCTGTCTCTCTCCACTCTAGACTACCTGATTTAAAGAGAAATGACAGAAACATTCAGATGCTTGCAAACTTGTCACCTTTTGATCATGAAATGGGTTCCTCGTGACTTGTGTACATGTTGATGAGAAAATAATTGGGCTGGGATGTGGTGAAGAGAAGAGGCCAGGCTTCCACACTCCCTGTGATAAATACTAATATAGGGCTGTCGCTGCAGGGTATTAGTTGACCAAGATGTTTTAGCTGCTTATTTTTTGTCATTGAGGATTATCAGCATTTTTCAAATTTTTCAAAAGTTATATGCAAAAAACCCCAGTTATGATAGAAACAAGTACAGTATGTCCCATCTCCCACCTGTCAGGTCTGTAGAAACATTAACTTTGTGATACTGCCCTCTGGTGGACATCACGATGACTCCATCTTCCCTCCTGTCAATATTAGTTTTGCTCCTCTTTGATTGACTGTATGTATTTACCCCATCATTAGTGTGCAAATATATATATTCTGTTATTTACTTCTTTATTATTATTTTTCCGCTTCCGCCCCAAATTTCAGACACCATTTAAGATATCAACGCCTTTCAAACGTTGAAAGAATGTAGCAGTCTGGAATCATCATCCACCATTGATATTGGCTGTCTTTCACAATGTCCAGAGACCAGAGACTCCAGAAACACTTTTAAACTGAAGCAAGCACACACAGTTTCATCTATTTTCTAGTTCCCTTTGTTTTTTTAACTGTTCATCCTTTGAGCCAAAGTTACCTTCAGATTGTGTAGTGACATTAACTTGACCAAAAGAGTTTTTGATATCTAGTCTCTAATATTAAATTATTAAAATGAGTCTTTTAACCACTCAAACACTTCTGTCTGGGGTCGCATTCCTAACTAACCTGACTAACCTAGAAGGTTGGCAAAAATAAAAATGTGTTTGTAGTCGACCTTTCTGTGCGTCGTCTAAAAAGGATTTTTAAAATGTTTACAATAAACCCATCATTTATTAAAGCGGCAATATTTACCACATTAAAACAACAAGATATCAGCCTGTGTGTTCATGTCTAAATCCTTTTTCTTGCCTGATATTAATGAAACCATTTATACATCATATTTTCTGAAGGTGCATCGTGTGGGCGTGGTCAGTGGTGAGCTGGTTGTGGCTATCAAGGTGATGCTAGTGGCCACAGAGCAGGAAGTCACAGCAACAGTAGAGGAAAGCAAACATCAGAGTTGGTTTTTACTGCGCCGTTTCAAGGTAGACAGATCATCAACATGAGTGATGAAGTGTTTGGGTGGGAACTTGACCAAGGGGAGGAGGGGGGGGAACTTCCTGTCTCAAGGAGAAAAGCAGCGCATTGTAACTTTAACTTTAAGTGTTTTGACAATAGGTCTTCTCCAGATATTCAATCACATTATTTTTATTTTCCCTTTTTACTTGATTCATTACTGGAAGTCTAGAGGCAGCAAATATTCATTATTTCACAAAACAAATGCAACCTTAGACTGAAAACATGATAATAAATTTGCCGGGCCAATTGGGTACAGCTGTAGTAGCTATGAACAAGCATAAAAGAATACACTACTAATAATAAATAAAAATCATAAACTACATTTGTAAAACACTTGTTAAAAAACACAGTTTACAATGTGCAGAATAATCAAATAAAGTGAAACAGCATTATCATAAAATAAAGTGAAACAAGTGAAAATAAGACATAAGTTAGAGTAAAAATAACACATAAAAGAAAGTTGATAAGAATAAGTTTTAACGCTGGCATCTTGGAGCTGCCTGTATCTACATTACAGTCATTTAGCAGATGCTGGAGGCTGGTAGCTAGGACATCGTCAGTTACCATGGGGACAACGTGATGTCCAACCAGCCACCGGAGCTCGTTAAGGCTCGTTAGAGATCGTTAGGAAGCTAACGGGGTAGGGGTTGGTGTCGCCGGGTTTAGGAGGACAAGTCATCCAGAAAAAAAATACGGTTGTGGATCAAAAACATGGGTAGAAGGAGGAAGGAGGAAGGAGGTAGGAGGAAGGTGGGGTCGGGGCGAGGTGTCTCAGGTAAATAGGATGAATGGAAGTGTAGAGAGGAAGAGACTTGCCTGGAGGGAGGTGGAGAAAAGAGATGAGGATGGATGGAGGGTATTCGCCTTCCGCCTGGTTACACTGATAGGAGGAAATACTGAAGACAATGGGACTTTGTTTCTCTCAGAAAACACACACACACACACACACACACACACACACACACTACCTCTCTTCTCTCTCCCTATCGATCTCTATCTCTCTCTATTGTTTCCCACCTAAAATATCCCTCTCTCACATACACACACCACCTACTCTCTCACGCCACTCACACACACACTCTCACACACACACACACACACACACACACACAGTGACGTTGGTTGTGTGGAGATGTCACAGACAGACAGAGGCCTTTTGAACACAGGACCCTATTCACATTTATTCTCTCTCTTTTTCGTGACATTTCTCTATCAATTTCTCTCTGTCCTTCTCTCTTTCACACACACCCACTCCTCCCTCTCCCTCAAACACAAGTTCTCTATCTCTTTTCATCTCTCTGACTTTTTCTCTTCTTTTCTCAGACACATATTTGCATTTATTTGCGTCAAAGTTGAGAACAATATCGACAAAAGAAAAAGATAAAAGATCAACATGCCCGATTTCCCCACAGGGATCAATGAATGCTTCGCTTGGCAGCTTCACGTGTTGCAGACTCCCAAAAGGTAACTGTTGAAAAAAAATCAACTTCAATAGCCATAAATCCTGTAAGGTGATGTCAGTGAACTGCACACAGCAGCTCATGTTCACCAACCTGACTGGTCTGGGTGTAAAAATCTATTTTCCCCAATTCTGAAGCATATATGTTCAACTCCAAGTGAAAGATACACAAATCTACTAAAGGTTCAGCTACAAATTTTCCAGAATTTGGGCTGCTTATCTTGTTTAAAGGCTCTTTTAAAACAGAACAGCTCGCGAACCCTCATACTGTACCTGGTACAGTATGAGGGTTCTTTACTGTACCTGGTACAGTATGAGGAAAAGGAAAAGCAGCAACTAAAGAAGCTTCTAGAAGGATCTATAAGGATGACAAAGTCAGTGATTAAACTTGCCCTATGATGCAATGTCAATCAGAAAGTTAAACTGCTTAAATTTCATGACATTATATATAAAGTACATAAAGTAAACAACAATAAAGTAAACAACAACACCAGTACAATAGAAACCTTTCTTCTCTCTGTCTGTCATAGACACGGCAGCTTTAAAGGTTTCTTTGTTTCATATTTATGCATTGAATCCCTTTCCTGTGTGTGTGTGTGTGTGTGTGTGTATGTGTGTGTTTACAGCACATACTGTATCAGTAGTCAAAGTGGAGGAAATTAGAAAACAATGAAGTTCACACACTCTGATTCTACTGATTCTCTCAATCTGCTGTAACAGCTCTCCTTATCTGATTCACACACACACACACACACACACACTCTTTCACTCCCTCGCTCTTTTTCTCACAAACACACACACTCTGTCTTTCTCCTCCCCAACAAACTCACACACCAAAACACAGTCTCGCTCGCCCCTCCCTCGGTACCACCCTACCACACAGTCACAGTGTTGTGTGCTGCCCCCCCGCTTCACAATAAACAAACACACACAGGATGGCTGTCCTCTCTGCTGGCTGCTATCTAATGCACTGGACCGCCATCATCTTCCTCCTCTCAGGTCAGACTCGCTGCTAACTGAGTTACTAACACGAGCTAACTTTACTAGTTACTTCTCTTGAGTGGATGATGGGTAACGCAGCATTTCTGAGCCTCTACTTCTAGTTGAGAAGCTTCTGGGTTGTTGGCTCCTGCTTTCACTTTTGTTTTCAGCAGTAGAGTGCAAAATGATTTGGCATTTACAATTAAAGCTGTAACTTGAATGTAACGTTAAAATTGAATCATTTGTAAAGGCTGTTGGGGGGGGGGGGCAGGTAAGTAACTAAGTTCTTTGATATATAGAGACTCTCTTTTACTGATATTTACATTGACTGTGAAAATATTAAATTTGTAAGCAATGTTTACAATATTAAATGTTAAATCTTTTCCCAATATCAATACACAGCCTACACAGTCAGCATTAAAACCTACAAGGCAACTATTAGAGGGGCATGGATTCAAGATTCAACAACTTTATTTACACAGGGTGTGCAGTGAAATGAAAAGTGGCAATGCTCAATGGGAATGTGCAAAAACAACAACAGTCACAATATTTACAATAGAAACACTATTTACAAAGGAATAGAAATATAAATAAAAAATATAATAAAATATGAAAATATGTGGAAATATATAATATAAATTATGTGTAGTCGCTACCTGTATATCTATGTCTAAGTGTGTGTGTGTGTGTGTGTGTGTGTGTGTGTGTGTGCATAAGAGGGGCAGTGTGTGAGCCCTGGTGAGGTCAGAGTTCACAGTCCTGATAGCCTGAGGAAACAAACTCCGTCTCTCAATAACTAAAAAAAACACGTACAATCTCCGCGGCGCTGCCACGACGGCGACTAGACACGGCCACGCCATCTTGTGAAGCAAGCATAGTGGGGTTAACACTGTCTCCTCTCAGCCAGAAGGTCACGGGTTTGAGTCCCAGCCCAGATTCCAGAGGAGTGGAAATGCCAGAAACAAAACATGTGCTGCTGTAAACTTTCCACAAAATCTGAAATCATCTTCTTCTCCTGTGCTCACAGTTTCTGACCGTACATCATATTTGGCTTTGGTGTATTATCCAGTGAGTCTTGAATCTCTCTCCCTGTTGCAGCCTGCCAGTGGCCATTGGTTTCTTCCTTCAAAGTGGCGGAGGGAGGCACCGCCACGCTGTCCTGCCAGTACTCGGTGAAGCGATTGGGCCTGAGTCGGGTCTGCTGGGGTCGGGGCTGTGGAACCTTCTGGTGCAGCAACATCCTGGTGCAGACCGATGAGAACGGGGTCATCTCCAAGGTGAGATTGCCTAAGGTTGTGATTGAGGGGGCAACTGGAATTTCATTTTTCAAGGACTGTAACGGGAGAAAGCTCTACTCACGGCCATGTTCGCAGGGAGAGGAACTTGGGGATTCCCAGTTAAATATAGGATCCACTTTAACAGTTCTTCTTTTAACTTGCAAGGCATTACACCAAGGGTCAACTACATTTAGCCTCGGGCCAATTATTTTGTTTGCAGTTGCTCGGTGGGCCAGACCATAATATAATGATATCTTCAAGACCGAAATGTAATCCCATTCTGCATACGCTTTTAATAAATGTCAGTAAATTGTTTTCCTTGTTAGAAAAATGAACGCCCATCAGTCGCCTCAGCAGTTTTATTCTCAAACCAAAACGTTTCCGTAGCAACAGGCAGGGCGACGTCACCCAAAACATCTGAGAGAAATTCAAGCTGGCACACTGCTGACCTCAACATGTTTGTCTCTTGCATCATGCTGACTGTCACTGGCCTGATCACTTGATCAATAAATGAAAGATGTCAATACCAATATGAAGTTCATATGGTTGGACCTTTTAGATCAGATTTCTATCTCGGCTTGCCGGACCTCTGGAGCTGTCAACCTCACGTGTGATGGGGCTTTGGCTTTCACCCTTTGCTTTGAAGAATGAAGATATTTTTCTCTGCGTTCTTCTCTGCAAATATGAAATTGAATTCAGTGTAGACGTCTGACTGAGCAGGGGCTTTGTTTGTGAGCCCCACTGCCATGGGGAAGAAGCTGTTCAAGGTCCAGGAGGTTTTGGTCTTGACAGACCGCAGCCTCCTGCCAGAGGGGAGGAGTTCAAACAGGGAGTGTCCAGGGTGAGAAGGGTCAGCCATGATCCTTCCAGCCCACTTCCTGATCCTAGAGGCGTACAGGACCTGAAGCTAGATAGATTGTGTGGCTATAATAACAGGAAACTACTGGCCCCCGGGCCGCCAGTTGCTAACCCTGCATTACATGGTCACCCGTGTGTCTACCCTTAGGTCCTCAGAACAGGACTCATAACTGTCCCAAGATCAATTTGAAAATCAAAGCGGATCGGCATTTTCTGAATCAATTACGATTCAGATTAACCATCAGTGAAGTTAGTATTAGTGAAAGTGATAAATGACCCTCCCTGCTCTGAGGTGGCGGACCGGTACCGGTTAACTGGAGACGTTCTGGATGGACAGATGGACTTAGCCATTCTTAACGTCCGGCGGACGGACAGCGGGCCGTACTGCTGCAGGGTGGACATCGACGGGATCTTCAACGACAAGAAAGTGGTCATGAACCTCCGGGTGGTCAAAGGTAGGCGAGATACTTTAATACTGACGAGAGAACAGCCTTTCTGCCCACTTTCCTAACACTGAAACGACTCCCATGATAGGAATTACATTTTTATGGTGGTATAAAACATGCCATGATGTTTAACAAGACCCCAGGTTAGAACCAGGACATGCTGGAAGGACTACATCTCCCAGCATGCCTGAGAGCACCTTGGAGGAGGAGCTGGAGGAGCTGGAGGAGCTGGGGGAAGATGACTGGGGAAATGGACGTCTGGGCTGCTCTGCTTGCCCTGCTGCCAGCGTGACCCGGATAAGAAGATGGATAGATAGACTGACAGCTCAGTCGGTAGAGCATCAGACTCTCAGGGTCGGGGGTTCGATCCCCACATAGTGTCAACTATCACCTTTGTAAGTCGCTTTGGATAAAAGCATCTGCTAAATGACTGTATTGATGGATCTATGCAGTTTCAGATTAGCTCCAGTTGACATATTAAGGGTTTAGAGCTATAGAGAACTAAAACAGGGAATTTGTTTTAGGAGGAAAATCACAATCACAAATTCCCTGAGCTGTGGAGGTGATCACTTCAGTGAGTTTAAAGTCACGGGACTGTGGAAGATGAATCTATTGGAAATGATCAATGTTTTGATTTCTCTCTCTCTGTTTCTTTGTCTTTCCTTCTTTCTCTTACATTTCTCTTCTCTTTTTCTACATGTTTGTATTGTTGTTCTGTCTGCACCCTAATGTGATCCTGCTGTATTCATCCAGTCTGACTCAGAAAAGAGATCTCAACAGGAATAACCTGGTTAATTCGTATTGCCTTTCCTCCCTCAGCACTGATGACGAGTCACCCTCCAACAACTACTGCAACGGATCATGTGACAGAGCTCCCAACCTCCACAGGTGAGCATGTATGAGTTTAGCACTAAGCCCACCAGCAGCTATTTGATCACAATATTTGTCAGGCATGTTAAAGTCACATGTGTTATTCTTGCAAACAAAGGCCTCAGCAAGACACTCACCCTACCTGCCCCAGGGGGCCCTGCATGTTATCATGTATCTGTCTCATGTTTATCATGTATCTCTGTCTCATGTTATCATGTATCTGTCTCATGTTTATCATGTATCTCTGTCTCATGTTATCATGTATCTCTGTCTCATGTTATCATGTATCTGTCTCATGTTATCATGTATCTCTGTCTCATGTTTATCATGTATCTCTGTCTCATGTTATCATGTATCTCTGTCTCATGTTATCATGTATCTCTGTTTCTCAAAAGGATTCCTCTCAGGGTGAGTCTATTATTAGTACAGCTATTTAGGCAATACAGATCAAATTAAACAAAGGAAAAAAGAAAAAGATTAAAGATCAATATCAATATCAAAGGGAATAGGGAGCCCATGTTGTCATTCTGCCTGTTGTAAGACATTAGGGATTAGTTGATGTGAGGAAACGACTAACTGTACAGTGAGGTTTACGACGTTATCTCAATCATCTCAATTTTGCGCGTAAAGGTTTTCAACAAAAAATACAGAAATGTGTAGATCTCATGATTGCTTATATTATACAATGTCGCCGGATGATTTTCAACAAAATGTATTGCTTTGATTAGTTGATATAAGATGTGTCCCATGTGGGAAATTGTGCTAGTCACCTAGCCGCTAGTAAACCAGTGGACAGTCTTGGTTAACTTTTGCTTCGGCTCCCTTTGCACCCAGGTAAAAGTAGTACGAACGCATTCTGGTAGCATGTCATTTATATACTCCAAGTCCATAGGCAGATTTTAAAAAAGAAGAAGAATACATTTTCGATCTCAGGGTCAGCTGCAGAACAGCAATCTGGAGCTGGCAGTGTGTCTTGCTCAAGGACACTTCAGCAGGCTGTATGCTTGCCAAAATGGGGGGCTTGAACCAGAGGCCTTCTGGTTGAAGGAAGTTTGTGAGGACAGTTCCTATGCTGTTGAACTGTCTTCACAGTGACTGAGGCTACATCCACACTAATACACACTGATCTTTAGCATCGTTTCAGAAATGATCTCCGTCCATGCTAACACGCCTGAAAACGCATATCACGTGACCATTCACCTACACTGGGCATGTGCGAACCGGTGTAAACAGGAAGCAGACTGTCTGCTCTGCTGTTGCTTAGTTACAATCTATCTGTATTAAATGAATTACATTAGTTTTATAGACTTGCTTACATGTGATGTCTCTTATCTTATTGTTTGTACCCTGTTTTCTTGTTTTCTTTCATGGGTTTGATGTTTACTCTATTCATTCTATTCTACTGACTCTCATTTATTTACTTTATTAACTCTTATTCTGTTCTACTTGACCCTAATTCTGTTCTGTTTCTGTCTCCTCTAGCCAACTGGAAGACCATCCTGTCGTCCCACCTGGACCTTCTTAGAAGAAACTCCACCCTGCTGCATTCTGAAACCATCCTCGTGAGTATCCAAGGATCAACTGGACTCGACTCTGCGGCACCCAATGGGTCAAGTTGGCTCAAACTGTAACCCCTGTAACCCCTTTCTTCCTTTGTTTTTTTTCCTTTCATTATATCTGTCGCTCTCTCTCTCTCTCTCCATCTCTCTCAGGTAGAGGACTCTCTCCCCACTTTATCCCTCCAGATCAATGTTCCAGTTCTCTCTCTCTCCCTCTGTCTGCTGCTGCTGCTGGCAGGAGTTTTGCTCTTTCTGGCCTTCAAACGTATGTACTACATCTATATGCTACAAAAATAATATATAATATTTTATTCTGACTGTAGTTCTGCTTATTCCAAGATGTTCTAGTCACATTATATCACCCCGCTGGCAGATCATTTTTCTGGTTATAAATTGGTGTTACTTATTTTGTTGTAATCCATCACTATCAGTGTGGTTTCACTCAGTTGTTCCTGCCTACTCCCACATTATTTTGTCCCAGTTGGCAATCCCTATTCAAACTGAAGGCAATGCTTCATGCTGCATCATCGACTTAAAAACAGATGCAACTGGACAGTAGATGTCACTAGAACTTGTTTCAGCCAGGGAGCAAAATTAGAAACATGGGTCCTATGTTTGTGATGTCGCATGGCGATGCTTTGTGCCAGGTGTTTTATATCACCTGCGCCCGTTTGGTATTTTGGTGACTTGCCGTGAATTTGACTGTGTTATTCTATGTTGTTCTTGTTCTCTGTTACTTTGTTACTGTGACTAAGAAATGTCTCCTCTTGGATTAATAGTACCTACCTACCTACCTACCTACCCACCTAATGTGAGAACACAACATGTTGGGTGTCTTTCACTATACCCAGACCGAACCTATAGACTTTTCTGCTGAAAGAAGGTTATACTGAGCAGTTTTTCTCTCACATTAAAAGCTCCTTTCTTCCTCAGGTGGAATCCATAGAAAAGCATTAAAGACAGGCTGGTGAGTAGAGGGCCTGGTACATATACGTGGAATTGAAAAACTGCTCATTCTGTTAAGAGTATATATATTCTTACATTTGAACTGTATACTCAGAGAGAAACAAACAAGAAATCCAAAGAACTACTGTGAATCAAACATTTTTTGTATTTCTTGTCCTGTCATGTTAGCCATGACTTTTATATATTTGGCTGTCTCCAGTGTACAATAGTAAGGATTGATAATGCCCTCATAGCATCCCTTGGGTGTATCTCACAAGTACCTGCATGGCCCATTAGTATCTATACCATTACCCACCTAGACTAGTGTAATGACTGTAAACCATCTACCTTCTCTTCCAGTTTCTCATCAAAGGAACCACCTCACATCATCTATGAGATCCGAATGAGAAGGCCTGTACAGGAGAATATATACACTTTGGACTAGAGCATGAGAACCAGGCTTATACCCGGACCTTATTGACATCTTGCTAAGAATATAGCTAAAACATCTACAGAACTCTTCTGGAACCTCTCCACCAGAACAGAGGTTCCCAAACTCTTCATGTCAAGGACTACCAAATGGAGCCACATTAGGACATGGACACCTAATTGATCAGATCTTAACAGTGGGGGAGTTTGGTTGAGAGGTAGAGAGATGACAGAACAGAGTGAAGATGCCACTTTGGCATCCAATGGACTACAAAATCAGAAGATAGAAACCCTTTGGTTTCATCATATCTCAGCCTGGATCATTTTGCATCCTACAAAATGCCATCAATACATGTTAGTTTGTCAATATGTCAATGACTGGAATGTGCCTGAAAGACAGAAGTGATTCCCAGAGTGGGGTCTGGGATCTCCAAGGGTCCTTAAGAAGGTTCCTGGGAGGTTCCCAGCAAAATGAGGAATAGTTTAATTTCACTATTATTTTAATAATCAGAAGTTAGCATCGGTTTTGTTAGAACAAATTGCATCAGATGGGGTTCCCTGGCATATTTCGGGGTCCTTGACATGAAGTTGTCTACTAAAATCAATTATACCCTGGAGGGCATTGTTTAACATGATTATGGGTACGATAGAGATGCAATTTATGTACATAGTGTACTATTTGTGTTTTGTGTAGTGATAACTTGGCTATACATTATGAAAACAAGCTAACTTATTCTGTTGAATAAAAACCAATAAGCCCTACACTGTTTTTTTATGTAACTGTTACCATTGTATCACCAATGTCATTGGAGCCTCATTTCTTCAAGGTTCTCATGAGGTTGTGGTTAATAATCAAAATCAGAAGTACAATAAATGCCCAAGAATGTGTCTGGATGGTGGCCTAGTGTTAACAGAGACTGACCCATAAAAAACGTTCAGGTTTGAACCTTGCAGCAGCCACATGTCCTATTAAAGTGTTCTTGAGTAAGATGTCGAACCTTTTGCCTGCTCCCTCCTTTTCAGTCGCTTTAGAGAAGAGCATCAGCTAAATAACTAAAATCTGACTGCACAAGCAATTGATCAGGGTGGTCTACTCATGAGCTCCCACAAGTTAGAGGTTCCAGGTTTGATTCCAGCCACAGCTAATGTTCCCTCCACCTTCCAACAATATCAGTGGTCGATCTGCTTTTGCTTCTGCAGCTACAGCAGTTGGAACCTTTTTGGCCTGCTCATACTTTTCTTCTCAGAAGTCCTCTCAGAATAAATGAATAAATCTTTCTAAGCGTGAATGCTATCCCATCAATACACCAGCTCTACATCTACAGCAATCTGATATTCCATTCAAACGAAGTAGGACTGGATTTAAAGGGTAATTCCGGTATTTTTAAACCTGGGCTCTATTTGTACATATTCGTCATTTATATCGCAAAATGGGTACAAAAAGTTTTGGAATTGTAGATCGCCTCAGCGGGCAGTCACGAAACTGGCTGCTATGGCTGCAACATAATCCTTTGGGGCAAGTGCGCCGATCAAAGTACGGCCACTAAAAGTTCTTGTTTTTGCCACTGACAGGCTCAGATTGGTATTGGAAGTGTCTGACAACATTAAGAAAGGATCCTACAGAGATAGACCTTTGTTTAACCTTGCTCTGAAATTTCGTTTTAAAACTTTCGTTTTCAGTTTCAGCTTTCTTAGCAAGTAAATTGAAATGTTTTAATTAGTATTTTTGTAGGATATACATGGTACATGCTGGTCTTAATGGAAAAGGAAATAACAGCATTTATGCTCACGGTTGCTAGTTACCCCAACCGTTTTACTTATATATTTAACTGGACATTTATTTAAAATTATACTGGACATTCATTCAACATTGCAGATTAAAATTTCAGCTGCACTGCCGCCTCAATGACAAAATACAAACAGATTTAGGGGTAGTATGGGCTGAGTGGGCAGTTTTTTTTCTTCTTTTTTAAAATATTGTCAACTATAAACTTTAAATAAGAAACTTTATTTATGTAGCACTTTTCAATACAAAGTGCTTCACAACCAGGTCATGTCAACAATGACAAAGATAAATAAGACAGGATAAAAGACAGAAGTGAAAAAGTATGAAACAGTAAAAGTCAGATGGATAAAACAAATGTAACAAATAAATATCAGACAAGGCAGTAAGTAAAAGGAAAATAAGGAAACGCCAAATGTCACAGAAACGCCTTATGATAAAAGATTATGTTCCTCCACCTCAAGACCTCCATCCTGAGACTCTGCGTCACTCTCCATTATGTAATGTTAGCTGCCTAGCAGACAGTTGTCAAATGAATGTCAGAGGTGTGCAACCCCGCCTGCTTTTACAGAAAACACCCCCTTCCTCTTTCACTCTGCACCAATCAAATTGTTATTTTTCAAAAGTATCTGCTGGGCTGAGACAGGCTGAAACTGTGTATTTCTTTACTCTTTAAGAAAATGTTCACTTGTCTGGGACATTAAGCTCAGTGTTTATTGTTTTCCATGCGTCATTCCTTTGTATGGTCCATAAATTCTTTCAAACTTTCATCATACAGTACAGTACATCTGGTTTGTCCTCACTGATATGGCAAGAGGCAAAAGTACCTAATTGAAAACAATGAACACTAGTTGACTAGCTCAGGCAGTGGGTAAGCCGAAGGATGGAGAAGATGACCAGTTTACGAGAAGGTTGCTGGTTCCAGGCCCCAATAACATCTGCGGTGCCTACAAACGATGCTAAAGAGCCCTTGAGTAAGGCACACATCAATGGCTGCAAATGGTCCACTTGTTTTTCAAACAAAATTCATATTGCTAATTTCAAAGAAAAACAATGTAACTGCAATTTTTGATTTTTTTGTTTTCATTTCTTGAATGTAAAGTCTCCATGTCATTTGTGTCTTGAGTTTCATACCCTTGGGTCCTCCTACTGCCCACCACGTTCCCCTTTTATGGAAACAGGGAGTTGTTACCATCTGGTTCCTTGTCGTGCAAAACAGTATAAAGGGTTTCTGTTGGACAACTGTAGTAGTAATAACAATAATAATAAACTATATTTATATAGCACTTTTCAATACAAGGTTACAAAGTGCTTCACAACCAGGAAAAATGAAAGTCAACAATGTCAAAGATAAATAAGACAGGATAAAAGACAGAAGTGAAAAAGTATGAAACAGACAGACAGATAAAACCAAAAGGAACAAATAAATATCAGACAAGGCAGTAAGTAAGGAAAATAAGGAAAAGCCAAATGTCACAGAAACGCCTTACGATAAAAGATTATGTTTTAAAGGCCTTCCAAAGTCCAGGAGCCCTGACGGCAGAAATTCAGTTGTTACATTACATTACATGTAATAAACATGTAATAAACACGTCATTTAGCAGACGCTTTTATCCAAAGCGACTTACAGAGATGATAGTTGACACTATGTGGTTGACACTAGTTCAGCTATTGTATGTTGCTCAAAGTTAAGGCTCGAGTTGAAAAGGACCCCTAGGTCCTTTAGAAAAGGACCCTGTTTCAGGTTTAGGTCCTTTTCAACAGGTAAAAGCCCGGTGGTCCTAGTTTAACATTTGTTTAAGAAAATCACAGCCTGGAGTGTGGTTTCCCTTTTTCCTCCTGAGGCTCCAAAGCCTCAAGGTAAACACCAATCTATTTGCTCTTACAAGGATGTTATTCTTTGTACCTTTCTATTTGTCTTTACACAGACAAAGGCTTATAAAATGAGAAAATATCAGAAAGTATCAGAGACGCATTGATATGAGAAGAGACTAGTTAATCAAACAGTCTCACCAAATGCATCAAGAAAACAGAGTTACAGAAAAGATCATATTTAAGATCATATATAAGAGAAATATAGAGAAATATACACCTGGCAATTATTGGCAAATACATGAACAAATCTTTTTATTAAAGTTTTTTTTAAATGATATTTACTAATACACAGGATTTGTGTCATAATCCAGGGTGAGCATTCACACAGAAGCCCAAATCAGATGTCAGAAAGAACAAGCCACAAATGGAGACTATAGAGGACATCAGGCTACACTGTCATATATCTACAGGACCATCAGACAGGCACCTTCACTAGCCACCTAATGTAAATGCTACAGGGTTGTGTGTCTAAGTGGGTATTATGTGGCATCCCCCCACCACCAAATACACCTAAAAACTGCCTACGCTTATGTCTAATTCCCAACATTACCCAATAAAAAGGCATAAAGGGACAGCTGACACTGCTGTCGTGGATCGGCCCGCTCAGCACTTCAGAACCCGAATTGCATCAGTAAGCAATTATACCAAGAGCTGAGAACAGTGTAGTCCGGCTACCGCGTCTACGTAACTCCTGTCTTAATCATACGATCTTCATATCTTTCCAAATTTCATAAGTCTTGAGATCTACTAGCAACCAACATCAGCTAGCATGCTACAGACAGCTATGGCTAACATGGCGACCACGCCACTCCCTACATATGGTATGTAGTGTTAACAGATGTTAGAGAGAAGAACATTTCAATCATGAGAGGCTAAGTTTACAATTATGACCATTTATTGACAGACAAGAGAAATGTGCATGAGCAAAGGTTTGGCGTAGACTCCAGGTGGTATCCGGCGATAGGGTGAAGCTCCCGGGGACAGGAAGGAGACAGGAGAACCCCCCGGGCTGAAGATCTAACCCTCCTGGATATCTGATGGAGCCGTGATGATGGTGGTGGTGGAGGAGGAGGTGGTGCGTCAGTCTGGTGAGGTTTAGCAGCTGAAATTACAGAAACACTGAAGCAACTGAGGGGAAACAAATAGAAGGAAATGGTTAGTGATTGGATGCTGGAGAGGAAGGAAGGGGAGGAGAAAGGTGCGTGGGTTACAGTGAATGGATGATGCAAAACTGAGGGCGTGCTTGACCTGCTGACACGACGAGAAGGCGGGAAGTAGCCTTCCTGATCGAACTTACGCGTAAGCTTCATTTAATACAGAACATTCACTCCTATCTCCCATACTTGGACACAGAAGACACTGTATTAGTGAACCTTCACAATTATCTACCATATTTTGAAAGAGAAGAGTTTGTCACTTTTCCACATAATTACAAACATACATTTATCCAGAGTAATTTACAGTGAATACACCAGGAGAAAAAGCTTCCTGGATTCCTGGATAGTCAACATCAGGGTCAGAGCAACAGCACCCACACAACAGATGAATCAAAATGTCCTGTAACCTTCTCTATACATGAGTGGTCATATATAGCAAAGTGCTGGGGAAAGACATATTGAAAGAGCCAAGGAGAAGGGGTAAAAAAAAAGAAAAAAGAAACAGTACGCTGTTTCAGAGAATTTGTATGGAGCCCCTTAAGGGACCTGCATAGAAAAAAAAAACGAAGAGGGAAAAAAAAGTGGGGTGAAAAAAAAGCAAAGGAGTGGAAAAAAAACTGCCCGGTGATAAAAAAAAAAATTCCGGGTTTTTTTCGCATATGGCATGTAG
>CABFOQ010049412.1:0-11145 GCA_900660455.1 Gephyroberyx darwinii | reverse complement strand
GGCTTATATAGTGAGGTTTCCCTCCACTTCACCTGGGCTAAACCATAGTAACCATGAATGGCAGGGAAGTTTCAGGATGGCTAAACACATAAACAACATACAGCAATAAACATCTATTTATAAACTAACAATATTTCTTAATAAACTATTTACACCCCGGGGAACTTGCACTAACTAAGTAAGTATTACAATAAGGCATTTTACCCAATTTCTTCACTCACTGGAACTACTACGTTGTTGAATGCGCCCTCATGGTATATAAATGGGAGGAGACTGGGGCGCGCTCCACTAGACGGAGGCGCACGTAACCCGACAGGAGAATGTGCTCACCTTTTCCAACTTCCTCCGGCACACCGCACACACACACAAATGTACATTATATTCTGTAGGAAAGATCGAATTGGTGGACCTGGGCAGAAGCTGAAATGGAGAGATGAACCGGGTGAGTAAAAAGCAGAATCGCAGTTCATGTGAATGGTGCACTCATACACATAAATGCAGGAATTTAGGCGCTTTGAATGAGACTGGCGAGGGAAGAAAAAATAGTATGTTGCACAGGCCTACAGAACATAAGTCATCAGCAAGACAAACGTTTATCTCGTGGTGAAAGCAGATACCACTGCTTCATCACACCCACCCTGCTCAGAAAAGGAAAATACTATGCCTAGCGGACATCAAAATAAAGCTAGGCTTCCTAAGCAGCACAAAATACCTGAAGGGATCCAAACAAAATGGCGGCACACCCCCCTACTGAGCTCAAACAATGATGCCTAGTCTCAGCAAACTGTCGGCAACCTTGAAAAACACTAGAGCCTGTGGCTGTACATAGAATGCCCAACAGAAAAGCTAACATCAAAGCACACCAATACTCCTTTGCGGCTGTGTGAGTGGCCATCAGGGGCATGGACTGTTTTTCTTCTTCTTTGCGTTTTTTTGGCAGATTGCAAAACTACCTTATAGGTGCATACTGCCACCTACTGTACTGGAGTATGTAGACCAGGGTCTAGTTTACATTATTCTATATATTAAAAAACAAAACAAAACAGCTATATTCTATTATATAATCCGGTGTTTATTAAAAAATCTATTACCCCTCTGTGTTTCCCACACCCCACACATCTCCATTTGTTCCTAGTAGCCCTTCCAAATCGCATCCTCGTCCTGCCTCTCTCACTCTTTGCTGTAGTCTTGCCCTTTCTTCACCATGTTTTACACACTGCATCACCACGTGTTCAACATTTTCAGTTACACCACAATCTGCACATACTTGTGAGTTTACTTTTCCCAATACAAATAAAGTTTTATTTAAACCAGTGTGATCGAACCTTAGTCTAGATAGGACTACCTCCTCGTGTCTACTTCTCCCTTTAACACCCTTTCTCTGTCTTTTGAATTCTATAATATGTTCTGCCCTTACTGTCCTCATCCCACTCTTTCTGATACTTTCTTTTTGATGAGTGCTTACCTTCCCCTTTTACAAATGATATGTTAATTCTTCCCTGATTAACTTCATAGTCTGTAACTGCAGAGTCAATACACAGCACCACTCTCTCTGGCCTCACATCTTCCACCCACTGAAGACCAACACTCGCTGCCATCATCTCGGCTGTATAAACTGATAATTTATCTGAAATTCTATTCCCTAAATGAATTTGAAATTATGGAATCTGTACTCCTGTTCCTACATGACCATTTTGATCTTTTGAGCCGTCAGTATATATCTGTAAATAATTATAAAAATGATTCCTTATAATAGTGGTTTGCACAGTGTCCCATTTCACTTTCCACCCAATCTTTCTTTAGTTTCATGATACTGAAATTAACTTTAGCCTTAGGAAATAGCCATGGGGGCACATTACTTATTGGCATAGGGGAATTAAAACTTATTTCTTTAACATCTTATTCTTCTGATTTATCTTTTATCTTCCATCCAAAGCCATTTCCATTAAATCTGTTATACTCCCAGCATTCGTTTAGGACACTTTTAGTGGTATTTTCATCCCCACATCCTCTAAGACGAATCCAGTAAGCTAGTGCCAGTTTGTCCCTTCTGAGCTCTAGTGGGATTTCTCCTGTTTCTATCAACACTGCATTACTTGGAGTTGATCTCATTGCACCAATGCTAAGTCTCAAGGCTTTGTTTTGCATTCTATGAATTCTATATATGTGAGATTTGGCTGCTGCCCCATAAACAAAACACCCATAATCAATTGCTGGTCTCATCAGAGCCCTATATATATCAATTAATGCTTGCTTATCTGCTCCCCAGGTGTTACCAGATATAGCTCTCATTAAATTAATTATTTTTTACATTTTATTTCTAGTTTTTCAATATGTATCTTCCATGTACGGGGCCTGGACTGGAGCTTCATCCTGGTTTTTATGCTGGTGCTCATTGGCAATGAGGTCCAGGTGCTGACGCTTTAGTGGTGGCCAACCACAGCAGGAGGGCAGGTCTGGAACTCAATACACCCCCACACAGGACACACCTCCAAAACACAGACCTCAACAATTAGGGGCCGTAACAGAGGCGTATCGCATTATTGGTAAAAACCATTACAATAGCTCTCTCTTGTTCATCTGAGAATATGGGGCCCCTTCCTCCTTGATGTTCTCGACCTTCAATCCTATGTAGACCGATCAAAATACATGTAAAATGTCACAGGACAGCATACAAGGTATTGTTTCAAACATGGAATGCACTGAATGGGTACCAAAAAGTACTGATGTGTAGTGCATATAGTAGGCTACATTGTACTGATTTTACTGTAGACAGTAGAGAAAAGTTGTTTTTCACCTGTGCTCTTGTCGAGATGTCTGAATTACTGTTGCAACGGTATATCTGCTGAGGTTGGGCTGAACTCTCTGTCCAGCCTCTCTCAATGTCAACCCATGGTTTACAACATGGTCAACCAATGTTGCTCGAATCTCATCTGATAAATTTGGTCCTCGTCTTCTTTGTCCTTGTCCTCCTCCATGTCTACCTCTTCCTCTTCCTCTCCCTACCCCCCTTCCTCTGCGGGCTCCCCCTCTCATCCTCACTCTCCCTCTCCCTACACTGTGTGTAGTGTTTTGCAAAAAGTGTGAAGCTGAGAATGTGCTTATAGTTGTGCAGATCTGGGCTGAGGTTTTGCTCCTTGAGTGTCAGGTTTCACTAAATGTGTGTTATTTTTAAATTTAGTGTGTAAGCAATCGTAAAAAACTAAGTGATGACCTCCACAACCAAGCCGGTTCTCTACATGGGCAATCACCCTACAGTACAAAGCACACTGGGAATTTACATTAGATCCTGTGTATTAGAAATTGTCTCAATGAGATTCATCTAGTGCCTGCTGTGAATACAGCTGCTTACAGCTATTGAACGACTGTGTGTCAGCTTGGATCACTGATGGGAAGCAAAAGACCCCACTGGGGCTGTCATGGGCTAGCAACCCAACAGAGCAGTATCAAAGGCTGGTTCAGCATGTTGGTCACACAAAAGCTTTGAAAAGGTATAGAGGAAGAATACTCCTTGGCTCTGCGAGAGCAGAGGTGAGGATGACTTACAGGCAGATTATATATATTCATATTCACTACAAGTGGAAGAATATGACTACAAGTAGGGAAAGCACATTACTTGAAATTGGTAGAATAGTAGAGGGAAAATAGGTCTGTCCTTCTGGGTGGCTGGCAGAAAGTAATAACTTTAAAGGGCCTTAAAATACTCCAAGGAAAGAAGAGGTGCTTGACAGAGGTAAAAGAGAGACCCCACATTGATCAGTGCTTATTGAGAAGTCAGCAAAGTTAGATGGGTGAAGTCTAACCACAGGTAGGCAGGCAATCCAGGCAGCAGGCACTAGTGCCAAAATACAGGGCTCTGGGCGGCACATGGGTCATGCAGCCAAGGAAGGAAGAGATCAGTGGGCAGAAACCTAAACTGAAATGGATAAAAGCATCTACTAAATGACTGTAATGTAAAAGGCGATGGGAAAGGTGTCAGAAGATCAGAAAGACAGTATCAATATACTACAAGTCAACCAGAAGAATAGTTTGATAGCATTGACTGTTGAGAATCTTATGAAGAAACAAAAAAGAGAACAAGTTATGATAGCATTTTACAAGGATCCCTTTAAATTTAGTCTTTACAAATGAGAAGAGTGGTAGTTTGATGGCTATAAGCAGGTGATGAATCACCTAGAAAAAAACATACAAAGATAGTTAAAGACATAAACAGGTTTCCTGGTTTCCAGATGTCCAACCAGTAGGGGCACAGGACAAGACACAGGTGCCAAGGCACACGACACAGAAGCCACAGGACAGGACAGAGGAACCACAGGACAGGACAGAGGAACCACAGCACAAAACAGAGGAGCCACAGGACAGGACGCATGAGTCACAGAATAGGGCACAGAAGCCAAAGGACAGGACACAGGAGCCCCAGGACACAGGAGGCACATGTACTGAGGACAGTACGTTTGAGTTATTTTTTATTTCTCCTCATTTTCATTCTTTCTCTGCATCTTGTCATGCTAATTTCCACCATGTTGTGGTCTGCTGTGATTTACATTCTGTATTCAACTTCAGTTATGTTTCTGTTATCTTCATTTTGTTTGTGTTGTCCTACTTTTTGTTGTGAGGTGAATAGAGGCCCTTGAGCAACTTGTATTCTACTGCAATACTGCAAAATTGAGCAAAAATACTGACCCTATGGATGCACTTTGCATCAGTCTGGTAGAGGCCACCCTTGTGTTGCTTCTCTGCTACTCTTCTACTCCTCGTCTGCCACACCTCTGCCACTCTACTGCTGCTTCTCTACCACCCTTAGGCCACTGCTGGACAACTCTGCTGTGGCTCCTTTGCTCCCATTCCCATGCTGAAAAACAGTGCAGAGCAGATGGAGAGAAGAAAATATTTAGTCTCTTTGTGATTCTTTACTCTGCTGGGTTCCTACAAACGGCACAACCGACCATTTCTGAAGGACAAATGAATACTCAGACTCCAGTAACCTTGGACAGACCCCTAACGACCCCCTATTAGGCCTTGATCACTCTAATTTGGATTTTTCAAATTGCCACCGCCATTTTTCACCGCAATGGGGAGTGGCAGCAAGGCATACGAGAATCGGCGGCTTTGAAATAAGCGCTGACTTTGTTTTTAAGCAGAGCCGATCACTTTGTGAGATATTTTTTTAGAAAGCACATGGCAATTACCACTTTTTTTTGGAACTGACCAATCACCACAAAAAAGAGGCAGGGTTTCACAACAGGCGGTTAAGGACAA
Source organism: Gephyroberyx darwinii (assembly GCA_900660455.1). NCBI lineage: Eukaryota > Metazoa > Chordata > Actinopteri > Trachichthyiformes > Trachichthyidae > Gephyroberyx > Gephyroberyx darwinii. Next base: position 5,886 of record CABFOQ010049412.1, on the reverse strand, counting down.
CAACAATGACCAGAATGAAAATGGAGAAAGTAGGAAAGTTGGTAGTAGCAAATTCACCAGAAACGCTTGTGAACTCTCTGCCACAACACTGCCTGTATTGTGGGAGTTTCTGGTAAGACAGAGTTGTACCATACTATTTTCTAATAGCAATGGAGGAATGGTAAACCAGTGACAAAATGGTGGCAGGGACACATCATTCAGTTGGTTGGTGCACTATTGGGCTGTGAGTGAGCAGCAAAAGGCTGGTAGGTGGCATTTTATATTCACTGGCATCCTGGTGTTTGCTGCTTGGATAAAATTGTCAGTGAGCTGTGATTGGTGCAGTGTCAGATTAGGGACCAGAAAACCTATTATTGTGGATGCCTCCAGCTGTCTGATAGGGGACTATCACCTTGCTAACCTCTCCTTAGATGCTGATGGACTGCTAGCTGCTATCTGTGACCTTTCTTGAGTATAGATTAAGTTCTACTTGGTGTGCTAAAATTGGTTCCTGGAAAGCATTAGGGTCGCCACTGTGTCCCTGAGAAAGATCCATACCTTAATTTTCCAATTGAATTCCCCCTAATGGATATTTTAATACTTCTATTACCATGCAGCATTGTTCTGCAGGCTCATATTATTTTACAATTAAAGCATCAATCCTCATTGACAAATGACATTACAAAATTAAGCTATTTGTTTCTTACTGAATCAACTGGAGTTGGATGCTGACATTGCATTTTAGCCATGTCATCACATACATCAATCAAATATGTTCACATCCTGAGGGTAGTTCCACAAAGCGAGCTTACCACCTTAGCCAGGCTTATTTCACTTATTCTGGCTCATTTTCAGGTTTATCCAGTTCCACAAAGCAAGCTCAACATAGTTCAAGCTGAGTTGCTGTGGCAACTTATGCTTCTGAACTAGCCTGGCCCGAGGCAGGCTAGTTATCAGGCTAAACCACAGTTGAAGCTTAATCGATATTCCCGTTATACTGATCTGACTGGAACGCGAGTTTTTTCAAACAAAGTTCCACCATCCTAACGTTCAATGCTATTAGCCTACCCTACACTATCAGACATAAAGTGTCACGTTAATAGAAAATAAAAAATATATAATGATGTAGGCTGTATTGGGGATACAGTCACGGTTCAGAGCGTTGTTAGGCAACCCCATTTAACCATGAGTGTCCAGCAAGACCTCAAGTGCCGTATTGCTTTTAGAAAATGGTTACAACTTATAGAAAGAATTATTTGATGACACAGTATTTTATTTTCTAAATTATGTTGTTTAGCAAATTCATTGAAATAAGAAAGGATCTTGTGAATATATGTCAAAATGTTTCCACGGTTGCAAGGAGATGCATTAACTGTTACTGTATGGGATTTACAGTCACTGTAGAACACGCTTTCAGCCAATAAATTTCCAGGATGGAAACAACCCGTTTAAAAAAAATATAATAATAATAATGTCCAGGCTGGACGGCTCAGTCAGTAGTGCATGAGACTCTCAGTCACAGGGTTGTGGGTCTGATCCCCACAGTGTGATGTACTGTACAATTACTTTAATGTAATAAGATTAAATGTTATGTATTGCATTTGCTACATAAATTATAGCAATAGTCTAATATTTAACAGCAGAATTTCAAAAAACTAAATATAAAATATATTGTAAAAGAAGCATAAATGGGAATAAAGTAGTTTAGGTATTCTTAGGAGCTTTTTGAGAGTTCTAGTTCCAATTCAGTGTTCTATTCTGGAACTGTCCCATTTATAACCCTTTATGATGTCATCAGTTAGAATGTTAGAAAACATTAGAATGCATTTTAGAATAATCACACCCTACCGTACCATACTCCTCAAAAGGTTAAACTACTATATTCCCATTTGTGCTTCTGACCCATTCCAAAGAGTACCTGATTCTTGTTGGTATGATCAAATACCCACGCAGCACTCCCATCTCTTTATTCACATCAATTAAAGGGTTTATATAATGCTGAGGAAGACCCTATGTCCATCATGGCCTGTCCATTCGTCGATGAGGTCGTGGTCATGGATGACGGAGGGATTGTACGCAGGGCTTTCCAAAGAGAAAGAACTTTCAGGGACATATCAGACCCGCTGGTTTACCCGGACCAACATGTGTTTGAGCGGTATAGGTGGTCAGGTGAAAGCATTGATTAGATCTGCGGATTACTAATGCCACATATAGAAAACGGCCCACAGTCCCACAGATTGGGCCTCATTCACAAATGTTATTGTAAATTATTCGTAAATTTGTCCTGCAATTCATGAAACATGCGGGAAACCTCGATTTCTTCGTAAATCAATGTATATTTGATGAATGCCAATCGTTCGTAAATTGAATGCGCATGCCTGTTGAAGCCGATTTGCATAGGTAAACGCCCTGTTCAACACCATAAAAGGCTACAGACTGAAGGGTCGTGTGCAAGTAAACCAGGGGAAAAGAGGAACTGCGCACATGCATGCATGCATGAGAAAAAAACAAGAGTTTTCAGAACCATCAGCAGCGGAGTCACAAGAACTGAGTAAAGCATGTAAAGCATGGCAAGAAATTGTTAACGCTGTCAATGCTGTTTCAGCAGAAACGCACACCGTTGCTGAGGTAAAAAAACAAAACAGTTTGACATCAAACTAGATTAGAAGTAGAAGTGGACGCTTAATATCAGCCACAGGAGGCAGCGCACTGAGCCACTATCCGACATGGATCAGAGGATCAATTAATAATAGGAGAGACCTCACTGTCGGGTGTCCAGTCGGCATTGGAGTTGGACACAGATCAGATCCAGGCTGCAGCTTCATCAGATGGTAGGACTATTATTGTATTTGTAAGGCGTTCAGTCCATGTGATCAACCCATTACAAGTTAGATAATCTTGTGGCAGTTTGGCAAATACGCCATTTCAGCCTATTAGGTCTCTTTTTTCTACAAGGCCACTGAAACATCTTGTTGTTGTTGAGGTTTGGCACTACTGTAATGGATTTTTCATAAAGAATAAGCCGTTCCCGCATGTTTCCAAACACACAAACACATTTCCACGTTTCCAAGCACTCATAGGATTTGATCGTACCAAACGAACAAATTCAGATACAAACAAAATGATGAATCCGACTATGTTCGTAGAAACGTTTGTACTAACGTTATATGATCAAATCTAATCGTATGCACGTTTCGTGAATGAGGCCCAATGTGTGCATTGTCTCCGTTTTGCAAGTGGTACATTTACAGTCTTGAGGTTTCATATATGGCATGGTTTCATGTATAATATTTTTAGCACAGCTTTTCAGTTTTTTAATATTGTTGGAACACATGATATTTAATTAGATTTCTCTTTTCAACATGATGAATTGATCGGATCCATGATCGACTTCTCGGGCTGCTTAAATATACTGTATACAACTGTGCATGTGCAATTATATGGATTGCTTGAACCTGGCTTGGATTAGCCAGATCACGGTAGCTTAAATTCGGCTTTGTGGAACCGCTTTAGCCCCGATTGACTTGTTAGGTTAACTCAAACCAGGCTTGCGAGATTAATTTCCGCTTTTCTAAACCTGCTTTGTGGAACAGGCCACAGGTGTTTAAAGACAGGGGAGACGGGGGTTTTGGCCCATTGGTCAACCTACCCGTTAAATGATGAGAACATACACAACAAAATTGTCCATGTGTCTCCAGTAGATCCACACACACACACAGAGTGACACACACTACCACATTCTCAGTTCCCTAGTGAATTCATTTGCATCAGAGCCATTAATTTATTTTATTTCTCCATTTTCATTCTTCCTCTGCATCTTGTTGTCATATTAATTCCCACCACGTTGTGGTCTGCTGTGATATACATTGTTTTGTTTACTTCAGTTGTGTTTCTGGCCGTCATCTTCAGTTTTTATTGTTTATTTTGTTTCTTCCCGTTGGTCAACCTCCCTGTCTAATGATGAGAACATGCACAACATGTTGCAAACCCGCTGCAAACTCAATTTGTTTGCTTTTGGGTGAAATTTGACATACTGAAGGTCATTAAAATCATCCAATTTAGAAGGTGAATGGAAATAATTATTGAATCAGAAAAGTGCTGGGATAGTGCAAACGCAAGCTAAAATAATATTCTCTTTGAATAAAGAAACTTTTCTTGAGTACATACACACTACTGATTCCTGACCAAAAACAACCCTCAAGAATGTACGCTGATTCAATTTATTCTGACAGTCAAACCAAGTTGAGGTTTTAACTAGTTCAGTTCAGTGCAAATTATTACCGTTTTTAGCCTGCCAAGTAGTTACATTTTACCAAAGAGCCACAGACTCATAAAATACTTACACACATTCAGTAGCTGAAGTCAGGCTACAGCTTGTCAGTAGTAAATTGTTAATAACTTGGCACATGTTGCACTGTGAATAGTCAGCAAGGTTCCCGTCAGATATGACAGTTTAAAATGGATTTATCCTATTTCTTTATGGGAAGGAAATGTTCACAGGACTTTCATATTTGTGCATATCTGAAAGCTAACTTTGTAATCAGTAATGTCAGCATCCATCCAGTTTTAAACACATACAAATTGTGAATATAGTGATTATGATGAATTTTTAATTAAGTCTGAGTGATAAATGTACACTTCACAACAGTGACTCTTCCTCTGTAGTCTCCTGAGACAGCTAAACCAAAAAGAAGCTCATTGGATTTTCAAATTATGTATACTCATTATACTCACTTATTCTTGCACTCCTTCAATATAATATATATATATATATATTTATTTTTTTCTTTCATTTTTTAATATTACTAGGTATTTTGTGTATGTAGCCTATATTTCTGCTACCATGTTCTTGATGTATATTTTTGCTATCCGGTTTTATTTAAATATAATCTTGTGATTTGTTGTTCGTTTTTTCTAGCCTATATATACTGTTGATATTGAATTTTAACAATGTATTCAATTAACATATTTGATTATATATGTATATAAACAGAGGGAAATTTGAATTCCTATAATATGGTAGCTATAATATTTTGTCACAAAGAAGAGTTGCCTTGATACCTTTCTTTAATACCCATCTTAGTGATGGCCCCTTACATGCTTTATATGCCAAAGATTGAAACACAACACAATTTATTTATGAGTGCCTTGCATTCCACACTCATTCTGAACACTGGTGCCCCTCAGGGCTGCGTCCTCAGCCCCCTTCTGTACACCTTGTTCACGTACGACTGCGTCGCCACTTCCAGCTCCAACGCCATCATAAAGTTTGCTGACGACACCACCATCCTGGGGCTCATCACAGACGGTGATGAGACGGCCTACAGAGAAGAGGTCAGAGCCCTGGCAGTGTGGTGCCAGGACAACAACCTCTCTCTCTCAATGTCAGCAAGACTAAGGAGCTGATAGTGGACCACAGGAAGCTGCAGGAGGGGCCACACAGACACTCCCCCATCGACATCAATGGAGCTGAAGTGGAGAGAGTCCGCCACTTCAAGTTCCTTGGTGTTCACATATCCGACGACCTCACCTGGACTCACCACACGGACACTACAGCGAGGACGGCCCGCCAACGCCTCTTCTTCCTGAGGAGGCTAAAAAAGGTTGGCGTGTCCTCCAACATCCTCACAAGCTTCTACAGTTGCACCATTGAGAGCATTCTCTCTGGCTGCATCACTTCTTGGTATGGCAGCTGCTCCGCCCAGGACCGCAAGGCCCTACAAAGGGTGGTGAAAACCGCCCAGACCATCACGGGCGGGGTGCTGCCCACCCTGGACGATATCTACCTCACCCGATGCCTGAGGAAGGCCCATAAAATCACCAAGGACCCCAGTCACCCAGCACACTCACTGTTCACCCTGCTACCGTCTGGCAGACGGTACAGGAGCGGTCAGTCACGCACTTCAC
>CABFOQ010049411.1:0-13157 GCA_900660455.1 Gephyroberyx darwinii | reverse complement strand
GCTCTCCTCGTACCGTGTCTGACAAGTCACGACAAAGTAATAAAAAAGGGTGGTAGCAAACCGGCAACGACACTAACCTATATGTGCTAGGTTGCAAAAACGAAACCACGGGAGGGAAGTCTGCCGATGTAAAAGTGTATAAACACTCACCTGTGGGCTCTCTAGTTCATTGCTGCCGCTCCCTCTCCGTGATTGGTGGCTCGGGGTTCCGTTGTCAGGTGGTAAGGGCCGGTAGCCAATCAGAGGCACGTCGCTCGACTCCACCCCCGGCAGGTCGAAACCACCTGTTCGCATACTACGGGGGAGCATGGCGCCAGCTGCTGCAGAGCTGAAGATCAAGCACACCAGTGGTTAATGTGTGTCCTTGTACATGCTGCACGTAACCACATGCAGCCATTCAGGCAAACATCCTGACAGCTTCTTGGGTCTGAATGAGTACCAACAGGTTCAGTAGCAGTCATAAGTCATAAGAGCATCAGCCAAATGTAAATAAAACAAAAACAGGGACAACCGATACTGAGATGAGGTCCAAATCAACAGGTTCACACTGTGCTGCCCTTTTTTTGACAGCGTTATGGGATCAATAATGGAGTGATATAAAAGATCTCAAGTGTGGACCTACATGAAAACCACACCTTTAACTTTAACAGCATCTGAGTCACTCTTTTAACTACCTGTGAATACTTTGGACCTGCCAGAGGTGATGATGCACCGCTGCAGAATCACACAAACAACTAAAACAAACTTTGTGCAAAAGATTAAAGACATTAAAACCAAATGGGGAAGCAGCACATTGTTAATGGCATCATGGAGGTAGTTCATTTGTTTAACTTGATTTACATTTCATTGTACCCTGCACAAGGTCAGGATTTGAATACCTTTCCTTCCCTTTCCCCCTTTTCCTCTGTGGTATTTGGATCGCCATAAAGATAGACATCTAGCACACACTGGTTCAGGAAGAGAGGTATGGCAGGGAGACAGAGATATAGAGGAACATGCAGGTTGAAAACCACTACGGTTCATTTAGAGTACAGAGGGCTCAACCATAATAATGAAACTGCAACTTCAGCACAGCGTTTCTGCAGGTTGTTCATAACACGCTGCAGAAATAAATGCATCTGTATTGCATTTTCCTCTGATTTTACTGTAGTAATAGATGTAGAGGAGAATGTGCAGAATGGCTGGCAGGTGGCCTAGTCCTTCCTCTAATCAAAAGTTCACAGGTTCAATCCCCTTAACAGCCAATGTGTCCATCCTGGAGCCTGCTCACTCTCTGGGAGATGCTCTGGATAAGAGTGTGATCTAAAAAACATCCGGCACAACTTTCTATTGTGCTTTTGTGTTAGAGAGTCCTGCGCAGCTCCCAAACTCTGAAGCATTTCTGCCTTGTGCAACACTTCTGTACTGAGCCCTCTCTTAAAGAAGCATTCATCACAAAGAGCTAATGACAGCAGTGTAGTTATGTCCACTGCGTTCAGAGCACATGGGCTGAGGAGACTAGCGGGCACGCTCAGCATCTCTATGCACGAGAAACAAAAAGATGTAGTGGAAAAACTGCGGGGCATGCTCACAACTGCAGTTTGTGTCTTGACCAACGGTCAGAGGTCTGAATACCTGCTATTCACTGCAAAGCAAACAGCCTCCATACGACTGAGGTGCATACACACACAACTGTAACTAGGTTACAGTAAGTCACACCCCATAATGCTCCCTCTCTATTCAACAAACCCAGCCATAGGGTGGTGCTATGTGGACTTCTAATGCAGAATCTGTCACAATGTAGGCGACATGATGACAATAAACCCTCTATGTATGTCGGCTATAAAAGTTTGTGCGTAATGACAGTTTCCTTTCGCAACACGGGAGAGAGAAATGATAGTTGACGTTCTCCCACAGCAGGAGACCCGACGCTACGAGGGCCCTGGCATTAAAAAAAGACGATCAAATGAACAGCAGATGAGAGGAGCGGAGATGGAGGAAGCTCTAATTCGGCGCAACTTACTGAAAGCCAAGTCACATTCGCTGGATGCTGGGCGTCCAACTGCGGTCAGCTGCATTCAGACGGCATTGGACGGCTGCTGGATCGGTAACCGGTTCAGCTAGGGAGAGTCGCACCCATCTGTACTGTCGCCGACGACGAGGGAGTCTCTGCCCCCCCCCGCCACCACCCTCCTATCTGTGTCCCCACACTGCTCGCCTGTCCAGCCTGTACCAGCTGATAGCGCACTTTGGTGAGGCTGCAACTCTCTCTCTCTCTCTCTCTCTCTCTCTCTCTCTCTCCCTCTCTCTCCCTCTCTCTCTCTCTCTTTCCCCCCTTTCTCCCTCTCTCCTCTGACGACGCAGTTCCTGTATGTTGTGCTCTCAGCGCTTTGGCAGCAGCCTCGTCTCTCCGGCTGCTACTGTATAACTGTATTCTCCCACTGGGTAATGGGGAGTTCAGGGACCAGCGCTGAAGAACTGGAGAGTCTGATTGGCTTTAACGCCACGTACAACGGCTCGTCCACTCACGCGCGCGCATTCATTCACGCGCGCGCACGTTTCTATCTACCTGTGTGGCGCTATCAATGACTACGTTTCAGTCCCTAAACCCTAACCCTCACCACTACACGCCTACCGAAACTAAACCTGATCCTAATTCTAAACTCAAATCTAACACTATTTCTATTTACAATTATTTGATATATTTCTACGTTTTTGTTATTTGTATTTGTGTTATTTTTGTTTTTGTTTTGGGTGTTATTACATGAAGGAGTGAACAGTATTTAGATGTGACCTGTGCCCATGCACCTTTCATAACCTTTATGGTTTTTGACAGCTTTGTCCCCTAACCTAACCTAAACCCAATCCTAATTCTAGCCGTAACCCTAAACACAAACCCTAATCCTAAACTAACCCTAACCCTGTCCACTAATCTCACATTTAGCCACAACGCATGGCTGTTGGTGTACATCGGCTGTCGGATGGGACAGCCTCCCTCTCTGATTACCGCAGCCATCATTTCACTTTAATGGCCGAGTACATTAATTATGAAGGGCTTTGCAATGGTGATACTGGTACAGGCACACTGACAGCTTGCAGAATCTCACGGTACTGACACACAAGAGGACCGGAGACCTAGCGCAAAGGCACAGTGCAAGAGATATCATGTGCAAAGAGTAGATTTAACATAATGTGTAATGTAATATAATGTAATATAATGTAATTATATATTATATCATATCCTATATTGACTCATCTCATCTCATAGGTAGGTAGGTACTTTATTGATCCCCGGGGGGAAATTTCTTTGCCACAGCAGCCAGACAGAGAATAACACAAGAATAGAGAAATATAATAAAAATAAAAAATAAAAAATACAATGTAAATAATAAAATAACAATGACGAAATTAAAACAAATATTTAAAAACTATACATCTCATCTCATCTCATCTCATTTCCTGTGTCATGTCATTTCATAATTACCTGTCAAGAAAACAGGTAAAGACTTGTTTCAGCCAAAGTTCAACCTCAGTAGGTTTTAATGAGCAACATCCCAATAGACCGGAGGGTGATTGGAGGTGTAGTGTATGCTCGCCACCTACTGGTGCCAGTTGGAAACTGACACTTCATCAGTATTTATTATGCCAGGGGCCATTTTGAACCACACAACAGTATTACCACATGCTTGACTGCTGTTAGCAATGCCTGAGACACAAATAAACAAGCACAGATATAAACAAAGAAACATAAAGAAACCTTTGATGGGGGTGTGTCCACGTGCCTGGAGTCAAACAGCATGTGTGCGTTATTCCTCTGAGCTGTAAGCCTGTTTGTGTGGGTTTCACTACATAGAGACTAATAAAGCTTCATTTGATATTGTTACTTCCTGGTCACTTTTTGGCTTTGGATTGATTGTCTTTATATTATTCTATCACTGGGCCATGTCGCCTCTTCACAAAGCAACTTAGTGTTTGTCTGATGATGAATAGATTTTATTCCAGTTCGTCTAATTTCAGGTACATTGTTACAGAAAACATTTAGTGGAGTGAGTTGTTTTGTGTCAACCGTTAGTGGTTGTCGTCGGTGTAAACGTAGGCTTACGTGCTTTAAATGAACAATATTTTCGTGATTCCATGAGACAATGTCCAGTGCATTCACAGCAGGCGGAAACGGATGACCAGTGTCCAGATGTGATTGTCACATCTGGACTGCAGATGTGGGAGATGTTAGCCCATTTTGGAGATGGCCTTCAGAGTTTTCTGAAAACTGGAATATGTTTAGTTCCAATATACACATTTCTGTTAGAATTTGCAAAAATAAAAAAAATATGGAAATGCATGCATGCATGCATCCCTAACTAAAAATGACTAAAGTAATCCTATAATATTCCTAAAGGGAATTATGTATGTGTTTTCTAAAGGGAATTATGTATGTGTTTTATTATGTGTCTTATGATATTTATTAATTAATTATAGGATTTCAAATGGATGGTATAATGTCCTACTACCGCTGACAGATGTGTTGAAAAGGATCATACCAAAAGAAAATCGGTAAAGATCCGTCAGGGATCGACTAATAAATACTATTGATAAAGGCAGAATACAGAAGTTGGCGCTGCTTGCTTGGGGATCTCAGTTTTAAAACTTTTCTCCACGGGCTCCCTAAACTTACAGGCTGGCCCTTCTTCTTTGGGACCAATTAATGAAGCGGGTAAACTCACTAATTGGCCTCTTAATTGGCCTCCGCCGCTGCGCGCGCTGCTTCCGCTGCCTTTTAGCGCACCGCCACCCCCCCGTCTCCCTCAAAGACAACACAATCCCACCTTGTCATAACGATTTAGGGTCAATTCCTCGGATGGGAAGGTGTTCTCGCCCTGTATCCCCCCCCGGATCCCCCTCTATCTACATCTCCCTCCCACTCTATCTCGGTGTTTTATGTCTGCGTCACAACAAGTCGGTCGAGAAAGAGGCAGGGATGATGGCGTCTCTGGCGGCTTGATTCTGGTGCTGCTCTTGACAAACGCGCCTTAACAGCATCAGTAGGTGCTGTTGGTTGGAGCGAGGGGAGGGGGGGAACAGAGCAAAAGCGACGGGAACATGACGAAACGGCATCGCGGAGGACGGACAAACTAAGGGTGAGACGGACGGACAGTCGCCTTCCCCTGACTGACACGGGCGCCTGGCACAGACAGGGACATACATGCACATCATCCACTTTTTGCAAACACGCAGGCTGCGCATCCAAGCGGGCAGTAATTGGGCACCGGAGATACACAGCAGATGAGAGCATTTCATGTCCAGCCAGCCCAGGAATCGCTGTGACCCCGACAGAAAGGAGTTCGACTTGACAGGTACCCTTCACCGGCCAGCTCACTGTACATTTTCCTATTGATTCACAAAGGCTACAATGTACATCCCCGTGTCTCTCTTCACTTGAGTGCATGCACTGGAACAAATGCTCAATGTGCAGAGATTATCCCTGCACAGTCATCCCGTATATCCTTTCAAGTTTGTAGTTTTTAGGTGTTGGGAGAGGAAAGACAACACCAAAGTGCACGGCAGATGCTTTAAGTAGCCACACAGTGATGTTTGCTCATTCAATCAAACTGTATTGCAGCAGTCATCATGCAGTGGTTTTGTGTGTGTGTGTGTGTGTATGTGTGTGTGATGTGTGTGTGTGTGTGTTTGGTCATGTGTGCGGTAATCATTTGTCTTGCTCTGTGGTTGTGTACTCACTCTCATCTTTCAATCTGGTGGATACAGGCTGTCGCTATGCTCAGTTTGAGGGGGATTTAACCCCTTGCATCGAGCCCGAGAGCCAGCCGAACGCCGGGGCCATAAACCCTCTGTCAGCAATGGCAGCAAAGTATTCAGCGAATAAATCGGATTTCCATTTCACATGAGCCCTGCTCTCTCTCTCCCTCTCTCTCTCTCTCTCTCCCCTCTCCTCTCTCTCTCCTCAGGATGGGGGGAGTAAGTGAAGGAGATGATGTGTTAGCTCGATGGAGTGATGGACTACTGTACCTCGGCAATGTGAAAAGAGTAAGTGTGTGTGGATGTGTGTGCACAGGCACTCGTGCATGCTTGAGTGTGTGTGTGTGTGTGTGTGAGAGTGAGGAGGAGACTTGTGTATGCAGTCCGTGTGTGTGTGTGTGTGTGTGTGTGTGTGTGTGAGTCACTGAGTGTGTTCAACTGGATTTGAAAAGACTTCCATTTAGTTTTGTCAATCATTCCGCTCACTTGCTATCTCCCTCTCAGGTAGATGGAGTCAAGCAATGTTGTCTGGTGAGATTTGAGGACAACTCGGAATTCTGGGTACTAAGAAAGGACATTCACTCGTGTAAGAAGAATTCCATTTTCTTTCCTCTGCTAGAAAAAGTAAATAGTTTCCTGTTGGGGGGGAACTTTCTCTCCCACCGTGATTGGGTATGTGAGGTTCACGGTGTTCATAGGCAGGGTGGGATTGGCACAGGGTGTCTTTCAGGATGATCAGCTTAACTCGCCGCGCTAGGAAACGATGAAATAATACCTTTCTGTTTGTTTTTCAGCTTAAAAGTTTTCTTTTCATTTCATGCACTTTACCCCAATGTTCCTCCTCTCTCTCTCTCTCTCTCTCTCTCTCTCTCTCTCTCTCTCTCTCTCTCTCAGCTCTTGTGTCGTTTTACCGTTCAAGAAAAATGCACAAAGCAATTACAGTGATGTTCGAGGTTGCTCTCATATTCTGACGGGGCCACTTTTAGGTGTAATTGGTGTATTAGGGCACATTTATGAATTTATTAGCCTAATGACCCCTTAGGGAAATGGCGCCCCCACTCATCAAGTGAAGGGAAGCGCGGCGCTGGTTAGGACCAGCTGAGTATCCGCCCGCCAGATGAAGTGACTTCTGAAAGGGTGCAGGAGACGTTGAAATCAATGAGGTGGCAAGGATGTGAATCAATATACATAAATTAATGCTGTTGACTGCTCCCTCCCTCGCTCTCTCTCTCCATCCCATTCACTTTCTTTCTTCTCTCCGCTGTCTCTCTCGTCTGTTTCTCTGTTTGTCTCAGTTGCTGCCGGAGAGGAAGAAGTTTGCTGTATCTGCGACGCCCCGCCTCTTAAAGAGCCCCTCATAAATTGTCTTAAATGTCGCCACGGTAAGGAGGCACGCCTCATCATAAACTGTCAAGCAGTATTTCTCCTGCTTGGGGTTTGCGCTGGGACACCAAACCTGACCTTCATGAGGTTTCTGCACAATATTTTGATTACACTGCCGCCAAAAAAAAAAGACTTCAGACTTAAAGGCCCCAAAACACCTTAGTGACTTGAGCATGGGCCTTTTAAACCCGGTAGGGAAGCACTAGGGTCCTGGAAGCATTCCTGCCAGCAGTCTGCCAGTCCTGGTATCCCCACTAGCCCTAGGCAGACTGTACCGTTGAGGTGGAACCAGGCAGAATCTGGCAAAAGAAGGGAGATAGGCTCACTTCCAAGAACCCTGATATGCATTTAATTGCAAATACCTTCACTGAAATCACTTCATATTTTCAAGTATACCAAGGGTTTGAAACTGCAGATGAAGGCATTTAGGTGCTGGGACTTGTTACTAATAGACATATGGCAGGATTATGATGAGATGAAATACACTTTATCAACCCCGGAGGGAAACTCGTATGGAAGTCACATGAACACACAGGACGCACAAGCACAAGAGACGGCAGCAAACCATCATTGGCACGTGGTCATGAACCTGTCAGAACAAGGTTGTGGCCCGCCGGCGGAGAGTCACTCCTATAAAGTCCATGTAGACACCGAACAGACAAATCTGCTCGTCCTCCTAAACGGTGTAGTAAAATGGTTTGCATGCTGCAGAAACAAACTGCACTACAGCACACAACATGGAGGTACCGTGCTATTAACGTCACTGTGGCTGTCTGTCCTGTAAGCGCAAATGAAACGCTCTGTCTCCTCCTCCCATTACAGGTTATCATCCAGAGTGCCACACGCCAACCATCGAACCGGAAGCTGACAGCGATTCGTGGATATGTCGGCAATGTGTCTTTGCAGTCGCAACCAAGGTCAGGCTGCTAATCTCTCCCTCTCACACCCTGGGGAAACACATTCAGTGTGTAATATGGGAGAAATCCAGTCAAATACATCAGGCTCCGGCGCCGCTACATTTGTTGTGTGTGGGTAACAGATTTATCCGAGGCAAAAGCGCACTAATTCAGTCAGTATTGACTTCAGTATCAGATGTTCTACATTGTGTCTGAGAAATCATGGCCAATCAATAGTTATGATTCTGAAAAACTACGCTGAAGTCGAGAGAAGTCCATTTAAAGTCAATCAATCACACGTGCTCCAGTTCTGGAGACGTGAGATGAGAAAGCACCGCGGTTAATTGTCAATCGGTCAATGTCCATATCTCATTGTCCAGACTTCCTCTGTCTTAGACACTATCTCTCACGGCTGACCTACAATAAAATGAGACAAATTGCTTTTTCTGGACTGTTCCCCTCAAAATGTAATCTGTCGCCCCCATTGGTCTGACATGACAGTGATTGGAGGGGTCACCGACCAATCAGGTCTGCCCAAATTGTGTTTCAGAGAGGTGGGGCCCTCAAACGAGGACGCTTCGCCCGACTCATGCAGTTCATGAAACTCCGGCTCCCCTATCAGCTGTCTTCTTTAGACTGGGACCCGCAGCATCTGACCAATCAGCAGCAGTGTTACTGCTACTGTGCTGGACCTGGAGAGTGAGTGACACTGCGGAGGCCAGTTTAAGTTTGAATGCATACTTGTATACTTTAGTGTTATCAAACCCTGATTTCAGTCAGCATGATGTTTTGGATTATTTGTGTTGAAGAAGTCAGACATGGGTCAAACAGTATTTTCAGTAATTCTTTGTTTTAACTTAATGTACTAGATGATCTGGGTTTCCCTCATCAGTTCAGATAGTGCCAGCTAAGTTGTCAATCACACAGAAGTATAATAAATTGTCTAAATGCTTTCCTGGCAAAACCTTCTGAAACTCCAGTAGAAACAAGTATTTGCAAAATCTGTTTGACCCTGCAGCCTGTTTGTTGACCCAGTGGAAGCTTAACACCCGGAGACTGTCAGCTGCAGTCTTCAGCCTTCCTCCCTCAGTGATGCTTTAATATAAACCTGCCAGGTGAGCCACGGTCGTCCAGTACATCCGTTCATTAGTGTGTTTGGTGTTTCTAATTGTTCGTCTGCAGGTGGAACCTGAAGATGCTGCAGTGTGGGAGCTGTGGCCAGTGGTTCCACGAAGCCTGCACGCAATGTCTAACCAAACCGCTACTGTACGGAGACAGGTAGGTTACTGCTGCACTGTGGCGCTGGCTGTTTCTTTATAGTCAAAGGAATTTGTCTCTGTAGTGCAGCGGCACATAGACAACTTAAAGCGTAACACACTGACACACGTTGTACAAGGACAGGAGCTCCTCACATACAGTGACAGGCAGCAGACTATACATATCACCCTGCAAATGACAGTAGTAGTGTGGGTATGAAGCTGGGTGGATGTGCAAGCTGCTGATCGCAGTGCAGTTGATAGTCTGCATCTCATGCGTGTAATAAAATGTATCCATCCATTAAGTTATTATTGTCATTAACCATCTGTGTTAGCCGAGCGGGTTTTACGCCCATCCTGACACCGTGTTATTGCTGAACCCGTCTGAGGAGGAAAAATAGGAGGGATTAGATTCAGATTGACAGTCAGGTAGAATGAGGCCGGGTTGTTACAACATCTGCCGAGCAGGTGATGGAGGGATGGTGAACGAGTGGGTTCACAGTAGGAATAGCAAGCGTGCGCCGCCGTCATACCGTGCCAGCGCTTCATCTTTCCCGGTGACCTTCAACGTATAGATGCACGGAAACAGACAGATGCACACAGTGCTGTTGTGCTAGGAGCTCAGGTTCAGGGTCAGGCAGAACGGCGTGTTATTATAGCGGAATAGATACACCTGTCTGTTTGCTTGGCTTAAACTTTTCACGTTCAATTATGAAACAGAGGAGAGATGTGCAGATTGTGCAGGCGAGGTGATACAACAGCGGGGTGGTGAAACGTCTCTCCTCAGATATGACGTGGACGTGTCTGTCGTCTCGGACTGAAACCGTTTCCCGTCTGTTTCAGGTTTTATCAGTTCCAGTGCTCGGTGTGTGCAAGCGGACCAGAGACCATCCAGAGACTACCCATGACCTGGTGATGTCACTGACACCTTTACTCACGTTACTTAACACTAACATCACGTAGTTGTGTGACAGCAGAAGTTCATATTGATTTGTTTTTGTGTGTGTGTCTAGTGTGTGACTTTACAACCACATATCCAACTGTGTGTTATATCAAACTAGACCCGCAAATGTGGTGAAAATAATTTGAAAAATAATTTTGCTATTATTTTTTTTGCGTCTCATGTTTTTCAACACAGGGTGGATTTGGCTCATCTGGTGCTCTACCATCTCTCCCTGTGCTGCAAGAGGAAATACTTTGATTTTGACCATGAAATCCTGTCCTTCACCAATGAGAATTGGGACTCGTTGCTTCTAGGCGCGGTATTGATATTTCCCCATTTAAGTGCCATGATGAAATGATGTGAAATGTTGCCAGCCATTTTGTATCTGCGACTTAAAGTCTATTAGCCACTGATTAAAGTAAAACTTAAAGGGGAACACCACTCGATGAAAGGATTGTATATGATATTGTGATCTGGGATAGTCTGATCGATATCTGTAAGCATGGATACCTCAGACACCAGAGAGGTGAGCTCACAGTCACAATGCCGCTCCATAGAGAGTGAATAGGGAAAGATGAAGGTTGAGGTGTCTGGCTGTCTGAGCGTCTCCCATCCTTTCAGTCAGGTGGGGTTCCTCTTTAAGTGAGGATGCATTGTTTGTCTTGTTGTGACGTATGACAGAAATCGGCTTTTCGTCGTTGGCGTCCCTATCCAAGTCATTTCTGTCAGTGACCGTAAAGGAAAATGACGGTTTTCTGTCTGACTGCCTTCCGCTGTGCAAACACAACTTGTGATTCTCATTCCTGTGTGTCCTCCAGCTCTCCGACACGCCAAGGCAAGACCGCTGTCACAATCTGCTCAACGCTCTGAACTCCCACAAGGACAGGTGAGACGTGGCATATGATGAGAGGAATAACCGCAGGCCACACATGAATAGAGGAACACCTCTTAGCTCCGTGATATGTAACGCTGGACACGCAGACAGACATCTGTAGGTGTATCTGAGTGACCTGACAGACTTTCACACTTTTCACTGATAACTTGATTGTGTGCTGAAGAGCTCCTCGCGTACTTTTAGCAGAGGATACAGGACGTTGGTATTTCTTTGCAATAACCAGACTTGTGAAATTGCTTTTCTTTGTATTTGCTTTGAATTTTGCAAAACATCTTGCAGTCAGAAAACGGCAAATTTCTGGAGGTGCAGCCTGTTAATGAAGCCGCTTCCATCCTGAATCTGATTTTTAAAAAGGAGAAAAAGTAAATTTTGTTACTCATTCTGTTAGCATCGACGAGGAGTAATTAAAAACACACAGAAAGCGATGATAACTTTAAGACCCGACAGCAGATCCGACCGGTTGTATCTCCTGTTCAAGCTGTAAATGCCGTCTGTGTTTCTTTGGTGTCGCCCAGATTTGTCTCTGGAAAGGAGATTAAGAAAAAGAAGTGTCTTTTTGGGCTCCAGGTCCGAGCCCCGCCTCCGCTCACGTCCGATTCGTCCCCCCTCATCACTGACCCGCCTATCAACATCACGCACCGGAGAAGGTCAGAGTAAGGACAGCATCTCTTGTTTTCAACTCTTATCTGGATAAGTGCTCCGGGTTCCCCGCTGGGTACGCCCGAACAATTGACTCAGGAATCAAAGGGCTGCAATTTCCATGTGCCAGTGAACGTCTCCGTGTCTGACGTTCTCTTGAAAGCGAGTAAATCCCCCGTGTGCATGCGTGTACTTGTGTGTGTGCATACATGAGCGTGTGTGCACATGCATATGCACGTGTTCGGCAGTCTGCAGACACAGGATTCATTTTAAGTGGTTTACGTTTAGCCGGTGCCTTTATCCACAGTGCATTACAATGAAATGATCTGCAGTAGAAAATTGTTTGTGTGTGTGTGTGTGTGTGGGGGGGGGTTATTTTTCACTCTATCATTACCTTGAGTCTTTGAAGCACAACTGTGAATTTTTTTAAATGAAGATAATTTGAAAATAATTTTAGTGCCTCTCTCCCACCTAAAGAGCCACTGCTCTGATTGGCTGGCAGTGCTAGAGGGCCCGCCCCCTTGCCCCTGCTCAAAACGCAAGACGATTGGTCGACTCCAGTAAAGACGGGTTCCACCGTCACAAATTGACCGTGTTCTGACGGGACTTTGTTTTCACTTTGTTTTACTGAAAACATCCAAGAGAATAAAACCCAGTAAACCCATTAAACCCAGTAAACCCATTAAACCCAGTAAACCCAGTAAACCCGTTACAGTCTTCGATCCCAACTAAACAAGCAACCAGTACTAACATGGGTCACCCTCACACCGCCCAGACAGTAGAGGTGACATGCAGTACACTCCTGTGTCTGGGTTCATGTATGAGAGAGAAGCGATGGTTAAATAACTGAAGGAGTAAAAGGGGGGGGGTCTCTTCTATTCACACTCGTCACCTCACTAGTGATGATGTTTGGTTTCATATATTTCAAACTTGTTCCTCCTGTATGAATTCACTGTTTGAGTCTCGTCACAATCATATATCAGCTCGCCGTCGCGCCTCGTCGTCGTGTTTTACACCTCCCGATAGGCTGCACAGGCACACGCTGCACTGCAGGTTATTCACTGGAGCTCTTTGTGTGTGTGTGTGTGTGCGTGCGTGTGTGTGTGCGTGTACGCTCGTGCACACCAAACTATTGTGTGTTGAGTCATTTTTTACATTTCTGTGTGTGTGTCTGTTTATTTGGTGTGTGTATCCCCTTGCATGTGTGTACTTGTGGGTGAATGAATATGTGCTTGGGTGTTGATTTGTGTGTGTGTGTGTGTGTGTGTGTGTGTGTGTGTGTGTGTTTGTGCTACTTCAGCCCGCTGTCACTGCCCTGCCAGAGGAGAGTGGGGGGGCCGGAGCCGCGTAAATCAAAGCGCCGCATCATGGAGACACAGGTCAGTGCTTCTGTCTCCAACAGGGTGGTGGGG
>CABFOQ010049409.1:0-11008 GCA_900660455.1 Gephyroberyx darwinii | reverse complement strand
CTACTGGTAACACACACACACACACACACACACACACACACACACACACACACACACACACACACACACACACACACACACACACACACACACACACACACACATACACATACATATATATATATATACACACACACACACACACACACACACACACACACACAGAGGTAAACATATACATGGTTATATAACAACACACACACATGCACATGTAGTTGTATGCATGACTTGGATAGCTTGTACACACACGCACTTGAATGTGTGTGTGTGTGTGTGTGTGTGTGTGTGAAAAGGATCAAATGTTAACTAGTTTCTTCACTCAGACAACTGGATTAATGTCTGAAACTTGACTGGTCTCTCTCTCTCTGGTCTCTCTCTCTGGTCTCTCTCTCACTCTGGTCTCTCTCTCTGGTCTCTCTCTCACTCTGGTCTCTCTCTCTGGTCTCTCTCTCTGGTCTCTCTCTCTGGTCTCTCTCTGGTCTCTCTCTCTCTCTGGTCTCTCTCTCACTCTGGTCTCTCTCTCACTCTGGTCTCTCTCTCTTGTCTCTCTCTGTCTGGTCTCTCTCTCTCTGGTCTCTCTCTGCAGGCAAGCAGCGACAAGAAATCCGACTGAACACGCCGCCGGTTTCGACTTCACTCCCTCACCGTCTTCACCGCCGTCAACACCCGCCGCTTCAGCAACCGCCTCTGGTTCTCTGACATCACTTCCTGCTCGGCAATGTCACTTACATCTTTTGTGACATCGCCGGGTTGTGATTGGTTGATTCCTTTGCGGGGGGGTGTGTCTTGCTAAACGCCCACTGGACTGTCGAGGAGCTTTATAGAAAAAAAAAAAAGACTGTAACTGAGAATGTTGACCAAACGTGAACCGATGGCCTGCTGTGGCTGAGCAGCTTTCCTCTGCTGCTGGTTCTCTTCTGTCTGCTGGGATGTGAACCTCTGCTTGGGTCCATCTTCTCCTCCTGCTGCGTCTTTGAAACAACAGCATGGCTTCACAAGTGTTTCCCTGTCGCCCATCCCCGTTTACTGTTGGAGGTTAATCTTCTCTTAGTGTGAATGTTTGGACTCGAACCGACGGCCACGAAGACGAGTCGTCTGGTTTGGTTTCCTATTTGCTGTTGTTTCAGAGTCCCTCCCCCATCCTGAGTCACCCTGATGTGAACTGGTATCATTGTACATTTCCTGTTTCCTTGTTTCCTTGTTGGTTACCTTTCCTCCACTTGCTTGCCTCTGTTATTGTGTGTCTGGTCGGCCCGGTCACGACCAGCTGTAACCGGTTTGTACCTGATTTTTGGTTAAAGGGTTGATGTTTTATGACCAATGGATCTGATCCAGAATGGACCAAAGGTTTGTTCAGAAGATGTACGGTTTACTAACGAGTAGCGTTGGGTTGGACAGAACCAGGAGTTGGTGTTTCTCTTCAGGCATGCCGCTATCAAATATTTTACCCGGTTATATTTCAGTACGTTCACACCTCCTTCAGCTCCAGAAACCTCTGGAGGTCCGTTAACGTTGACCGATGTTGAACCTCATTCAACTCCTTTATTGTTGAAAATCACCCATCAGCAGCCAATCACATATTAGAGTTGCTGTTTGTACCACTTATCCCTTAAACGCCATTGGCTGTCCAGCTGTCAGTCAGCTGGACAGCCAATGGCCAGCAGCGTGGTGGTTTGGGTTCAACTCCCTTCAGAGTTCTGCAGAGTGGCTGTGATGTGTGAAGACGAATGTCCTAGCAAAGAGCTAGCTTAGCACATCCAAGCTCCTGACCAGTCAAGGGTCCCTGCTTACTGGATCTGTGCTGCTTTAGAGATCTATTCAGTAGATCTTCACCCTTCCTGATTACACAGCCGAGCGATCTGATTGGTCAAAGTCCTATAAATGCAAAATTCCCTCCTTTAGCCACGACACTTTATTAGTGGCGACTCCAACTCAACTAGCTGGTCTTTCTGGTTCTGATGTTCACTTGGAGGAAAACGCTCCTGCCGCCTCACGTTAGTCAGCGCTGCATTCAAGCCATAACACCCCAGGGGGCGCTGTTTACCGGGAGTTCAATGTTATACTTTGTACCTCCACACATCACTGTTTTCATCACATTCAAGAATTAAACTGCTAAAATAAACCACGAAGGGAGCATCTACCACGTGTGAAGATTCCTTTTTTCTATTTTATCTACTAAAATGCTCAGTAGTTAAATAGTCACTGATGCGATGTTTGATGACAACAGGGTCACACCCAGATTCCTGACTGAGCTGGTGTTCCCACCACAGGGACCTGGCAATCACCATGGACAGTAGTCTGGGTGTGACCCTGGCGTCACACAGCACTGTCAATGGTGATTGCCAGGTCTCTGTGGTGGGAACACCAGCTCAGTCTTGTCCAGGTTGAGCTGCCAGTCACGCAGCAAAGTTCCTCCACTTGTGTGTCAGAGGGGGGAACTGATAAGCTCAGCGGGGTGTCATCGGCATAGCAGTGGTAGAAGTCATGGTAGTGGATGACAGAACCAAGAGACGTTGAGTAGAGGGAAACATGAAGCATCGGTATCCTTGAAACAAGCATCAATTCATTTAGGAACTCTACACGCATCAAATACAAATACTGATATACCTGCGACTGCTCTTCTTCTGTGGTGTCTGACCCCAGGATGTGGCGAGACGAAGATCTGAGTAAATCAGCGAACACCACAATGTTCGAATGATGTTTGAAATAGAAACTGAGTTTGTATCTGGTTCTCAGTATTATATTGCTGTCTTTGTTTCTCGTCTCAATGTTTGTTTCCTTCAAACTGTCAAGCAAACTTTATGAAAACTATTGAAATAAAATAAACTGTGGATGTTTGATGGATTGAAGCAGATGAACAGAAAAACGTCCACCAGAAAAATGTATTTCAGTTGATTGATTATTGACGTTTTAGAAGCGTTGCTCATATTTCTCATCCATCTTATTTATATATTTTACAGTCAACATTTCTGAAGCCCGTGACCCGTTCAGATCATAACACCCGACCCAGTTATTTACTCTACATGCTTTTCATCATTTATTGTGTGGTACCACAAAAAATCCCCTTCAACCTGCACCATGTAACTATGTGATGTAGTGGTTAGCGCCCCCAGTGGTAGTGGGAGGGAACTGTGTGTTAAGACTTCACTGCCCTGAGCTTCCTGTGGAGAAAACACCCGCCAGGATTCATGAGGTTTTCCTGCAGCTGGGTGGTTGGCTGCCTCATCCTCCTCTTCCTCCTCCCTATCCTCCCTCAACCCTCCTCTTCCTCCTCCCTAACTCCTTTACCTCCCCCTCTCTTCTCCCCTCACCTCTTTTTACCATCTATCCTCCCTCAACCCTCCTCTTCCTCCTACCTCTGCAGAGATGTTTCTCCTATAGATTTGATAAATGTCTTCCTATGCAATAATACATATTGGGTTCTCAAGGCTCTTCCGGTGATTCATAAAGTAAAGCACCATTTGGGGTCAAAGTTTAAAGTGGTAATCCTCAAGGTCCTGTTTTTATTTTGTGTCCATATTTGCTGATGAGCAGTCATTTCTTTCTTCATGTTCCATGGAGTTTGAGTTCCTGTAGGTGGCGCTCTTTTCTCTGTCTGTTCATCCATGGTGGCTATCGCTGCTCACGCTAACTACCCAGTTGTTCTTCTGTTGAAACCAGCGGTGGGACTGGAGGACCAGGATGGAGAAACAGGTCAACACAGGTCATGTGTTGACCTGACAGGACGGCCATGTTGACCCCTGAGACCACAGACTGTCACGCCTGGTAAATATAGCTGGACCCACAGCTCTACTAGCAGAGCATGTTCCTCAATGGTGCTAAAATAGTTCTGTGTAGACCGGGAGCTCTACCAGAACAGGATTTCTCACTGGTGGTGAGGCGTGTCTCCATGGTAACAAATAGTTCATTAGAAGAGGAAAAGAGAGATGAAGCCAAACTCCCTTTACTTATTTATGGTCACCTTGTGATGTTTCTCTTAAAATAGTTCTGTGTAGAATAGAAACTATCAGTATCGGTTTCTCCGTGGTAAAGAAATAGTTGTGTAGAAAGTGAACGAGTGGTGAGGCATGAACAGAAGTTGAGTCAAGCTGCTTTGGTGTTGAATAAAGACTCGACTGGTTCTGCCGTCGTCTAGATGATGGTCTGGTTTGAGAGCAGCAGGTCTGTCCAGCCCAGCCTGAATCCTACCAGCTCCAGACCCTGATGTCTGTCTGTCTGTCTGTCTGTCTGTGTATGTCTGCCTTTGTGCACATGTCTGCCTCCTGCTAGCTAAACATAGCGTCCCATCTCCTCCTCCTCTCTGTCTTAATAAGGCAGCTGCTCCAACTGGAGGTTTGCAGTAGGAACCGGTTTGAACCGCATCGCCGAGCCTCTGCACCATTGCACCAGATCAGCTTTCACGGCGACCGTGAACATCGCAGGCCTGGAACTTTTTTAAGCCTCCAGTCATTGATCCTTTTCACTTCCTTGAAAGTCAGACTATTAAGGAGCAGAGATGCAGAGATGCAGCCCAGCAGGTACATTCAGGGTCCCGCTGACGGCACGTTAACGCCAGCGCTCCGGACAGTTTATGGGTTGGCTTCTAGAAGTCACTTTATTGAATTGAATCGTCTTCACGTGTCCTGGTGGTTCTTCTGCAGACTCAGAGAACAACAAGTTGTCAAGAAGTCTGGACATGAAAATAGACGTCGTCTCACTCTAGGAAGGTTTCACTACATGAGTATTAAAGTAATAATCGTTAAAGTAATACTGGTCAGTAGCTCTGTCTAGTTTTGTAGAACTGTCTACCGTCTGAAGGAAAGAGGCTGAACAGAGGAACCCTTGACAGCAAGAACAGCCAGTATTACTGCTGGGCGTAGTTAATCATATCATTTTACACTCCTATTGATTTTCATTTTCACGTTAGACTGAAAGGGGGCGTGGTCTGGAATCCTTTAGTTAGGCTGAAAAATGATGTCACACTTGAGATGAAAATACAGCCTATCAGAAACCACAGAGGCACCTCGTCATGAAGTTAGTTTTATTGCCATTGGTTTAGTCAGTGGTGTGAGCACAGTGATCACAGTGGAGCATGGAGACCCTCACAGCAGCATGGCTCAAGGGGTCAAAGGTCAATGAAACACAGCTGATGTCATCAGGGCATGAAGCTAACCCTCGAGTCATACCGGCCACAGTGGCTAGCGGATTCAGATTCACTAGCCACTTGAGTTCCTTAGCAGCCAAAGTTGATAGAATAGAGTAGAAGTAACTCAGCTGTCTGGCTGACGGCGGGCGCTAGGTTCAAGCCCTGACTGTTACGATCAATACATCAATAATCTACTGATATGAATGGAAGACGAGTTAACAGGAAGTCACACGGAGACAAAGTACAAGAACGCTGGATTAATGAGGTCAGCAGTGGTAGCTGGGACCGTAGACCAGGACTGACCCGAGTCCCGGTCTGATGCCTCATCTCGGCTAGCCAGGCTACGGCATGGTTGGTTTGGTATGGCACGGTTGGGTTGGGTTTGGGTCTCCATTAGCCAGCAGGACGAGCATCTTCAATCATCTTGAATCAAATATCTGTCAAATTCAGTTTCATCACCGGAGTGAGAAGACCATCACTGTTTTTCAGTTAAATCAGACTAACCAACCAACCAACCAACCAACCAACCAAACCAAACACCAACTATTCAAACTGAATGTCACGTTTCCACCATGAGGAAAGGTTTTGTTCAGAAATGATCATCTCTGTTGTATTGGGTTGTGGTCCAGTTTGGGTTGGCCTGGAGACGAGGCTTCAGAAATATCTGGTAACACCTTACCTGAGGCAGTTCTAGTTCTGGATTCTACTGGGTTCTAGTGTCTCTAGAGGCTTGGAGAACCACTGGGAACCTGAAAGCCTCTCTGAACCTCTTACACCATGGTATGTCTCTATGTGAAGGCTGTATTTTAGTTCATAGCCACGCTGTGATGAACTATGACCACTTCAGTAAAGTGTTACCACATCTTCCATCTCTGTACTGTTAGAGGAGGGACTGCAGGCTCAGTCCAGGTCTCTGCTCCCAGCCTTGAGGCTGCTTTCCACCGGAGAACGTCTGGTTCAACCCTGTGAGGTCTGATGGGTTCCCTGTGAAACCAGCCGTCAGATCAAACCAAACAACGTGGATGTCTGACAAATCCATTGAAAAATAAAGCAAAGCTGATTCTCCGATGCAGCAGTGCCATGCTGCCCATCGGTGTGAGCCGAACCAGTGCTTTGGGGTTCCAGTTGAAAAGGAAGCAGACTGAATATAAATGCTGGTATGGGACGGCCTGGGTCACTCAGAGAAACAACATTAAGGTGGGAAACCATATTTGGTTTGGGAAAACCAGACGCTCTCTACCGGTGGAAACCCAGCCAACAGCAGAGTTGCTAGACAGTATCCTTTACAAAAACCCTGGGAGGACAGACAGACAGGCAGACAGGCAGACAGGCAGACAGACAGACAGACAGACAGACAGACAGGCAGACAGACGGGCACCATTCTGCTCGGCTGGGATTGGACCAGGTATACTGGTAGTGGAGAAGAGGTACTGAGTGGTAGTTAAACTGAGGTGATGTTTGATCTGATTCACAATGAGACTTCTGACTTAGGAAACAGTCCAGAACAACAGAACAGATCGATACTTCACATCTGCAGATACAGATGAACATGCTTTATGTTGTAACCTGAAATCTCACATGACTTCAGATGTAAGAGATAAGATATATGGTTTCAGAGGTAATTAAGTCGATTGACAATTTGATGCTTTGTAAAAAAATAAAAAGGCGTGTGAAGAGTTTATTTCCAAACTTTCTGTACATCCGACTGTCAAAAGGTAGATCGGACAGACCGGATAAATTGGATTCATTCCAGAAACTATTTGGCTTGAACGAGTTACAACCGTTCCTCCTGATCTTCCAGCTTTTAGCAGCATTCAGCGTCCCTCCGGTCAAGCATGTGGTTTAATTCAACCAGGGAAGCAAAATGGTGCGCCTGAATGTCTGGCCGGTCCTCTCGAACAGGCGACTCAACCTCCCAGCTTTGCATAGCTGATTCCAAAATGTGCAACACTGAATCTTTACACATCATCTTAATGTGCAACACTGAATCTTTACACATCATCTTAATGTGCAACTGAATCTTTACACATCATCTTAATGTGCAACTTGCACCATTCCCGGTTGCGATGAGTCATTCTTGGTCTGGTCTAAAAAAACATTCAAACCTTGAAAACACCTTGACTACCATCACAGTAGAACTCGTCTGTACAGTCATTAGAAAACCCTGCTCAGTTTACAGTTTACAGTTTACAGTAAAGCGTAAAGTTTACAGTATGCTGGTTTTTGTTGAATATAGTTTCCCCTCCCAGGTGACTTGGAGGAAAGATACTGTCCACAACAGGTTTGGCAGAGCACAGAGACGATGACACCACACTAGCTTTTGGTAATGTACATTTCATTTGACTTTTCTTAAGTGACTACAGGTTGAACTCTTTCACCTTTTGACCCACCCAGGCTCGAGGCTACGACGAGAGTAAAATGTTGATTTAAAAAAAAAAAAAAAAAGCTATTCTAAACTTAAAATGTCAGTTTGATCCAAGTTACTTCTCTACAAAATACTGCTTCAGGTTAGTTGTGTCAGTAATAAACAGTTGACACCTCAGTGGCACTTTAGTCACATTACTGTAATCTCTAAAATTACCTTGGATTATTAATCTAACTAAATACTTTAATTGGTAGTAGTAATCTCTATATATGTGTTTTCATCCATTACACTGAAACACTGAACTGCACCTTT
This sequence comes from Gephyroberyx darwinii, assembly GCA_900660455.1. NCBI lineage: Eukaryota > Metazoa > Chordata > Actinopteri > Trachichthyiformes > Trachichthyidae > Gephyroberyx > Gephyroberyx darwinii. Next base: position 3,206 of record CABFOQ010049409.1, on the reverse strand, counting down.
AATGTCTCCAGCAGAAAGAGACAGGTTGTAGCAGACTGAGCTGATTGGCTGCTGGACTGGGGTTTGGACAGGAAGTCGTTCCTGTATTGACCATATTTGGTAAGAGGGACATAATATCTAGTAATAATATCTAATATCTAATATAAAGCATTACGGTATCATCAAGTCTTGTTCAGTCTCTCGATTGGTGCGTTTCTGAAAGCTCAAACTGACTAATTGGTAAATAATCTGAGGACAGGTCAGAATATTTCCCACTAAAATAAATCAAGTAATATGGATTTTAAAAAGTCATTAAGCGGTTGAGAGTAATCTGTTGAGTTTGCTGCACACGGTTTAGTAAGTAGAGTATTCCTGCTGCATACTGTCTAGGTGGTAGGTGGATTCTCTACATGTGTACAATAGCTGTACTTGTACTGCAGATTATTGACGTTTTATATTTATTTCCCTGCATACTGTTCAGTATGTAGCCTCAGTTTGGGCTTCCAGACCAAACCTTCATCTAGATCATCCTGCTTTCAGTATGTTCAGGCTGGAGGACAGTTGAAGGTTACTCAACTCTAACCCTTGTCAAGTCAGTAAAGTTTTTATAGTTGAGTTGCAACGATATTCACCGTATAGCAACATCCTTGTTAGCATGATTGCTAAAATTAACAGTTAATTCAAACGTGTGAATTTAACAAATTCCAAAAAGGTTGAATCGGGGTGAATGATAATCTGAGCCGTGGGGGGTCTGAGGGAAACACTAGTATTCAGAAAAACACACAAGCTAATAATCTAAAGCTATAACTCTTCAAACACTTGAGCACTTGATAATTTGAAATCAGAAAAAGAAAGATTCCCTTTCGTAGTGTGTTCAGAGCCACACAGAGCCTGGACAGCCATAACATCACTGCATCGCAGCGAACCCTATGAAACCCTTCCCCTCGCTGGTTGTTCACGTTAGCCAGCGCCACGCCGCTGAAGTCTCGCACGGTAGAAAATACAATTCACCATTAATTGATTATAGATCATTTGCCACAGAAGTCAGCTGCCGATCGTTTTCGTGGCAGAGATTTTGCACCCTTTAAAGATGATTTACGTTTTATTGCTAATTTTGCACAAACGCCGTCGTTGGTGTCGGAGAACCTTTCAAGCTGCAACACAAATCAGGACAACAGGGAAACGTTCGTCTTCACGCCGGCCGGACGAAGCAGACGTTGCTTCCCACAAGACTTATTTGTTAGCAGCCGACCACAAGGCCTCCTGCTGAGAGAGAGTCTGAATCTGAAGCTCAACAAGATTTAAAAGTTAGTTTAAAAGTTGAGTCAGCTGAAGGAGAAGTGAGGTAGCCTGAAGCTCGCCGCTGACATCTGAGAGGCTTTGGCCGTGTCGTTGACCGCGTTGCCCGTGTTGCTCGTGTTGCTCGTGTTGCCGGCTAAACGTGAACAATCAGTCAGAAATCATCCTCATCATCACAATTACATACTGCATCAAATATATAACACACAAAGATATTCAATTTATATATATTTCATACTGTATGTATAAGCAAAATAAAAGCCTTCAACAAAATAAATCTCTGATTCATTTTACAATATGTAAAACAAAACAAAAATTCTTATTCCTAACACGTTTTTTTTTAAAGTGCTAGCGAGATTATTTTACAACAATGTGCAAATGTAGTTTATTTTAGTATATTTTCATTAGAATCCTTATATTTTCCCATGATAGGTTGATGATTATTAGTGGTTGCTAGGAGACAGAGTTGTAGACACGCCCCCACAGACTGCTGAGGAGAGTTTGTTAGACCAGAGCCATACAGAGGATGTCCTATAGGGCTCTGGGTTTGGCTAGTCAACCGAATGGGCTCTAGAGTTAAGACAACGACGTAAGGCGAGATTTGGCATCTATCTGCCTCCCTGTCAGTCTCATCATTCCCGTCCTTCCTGTCCATCTGTCCTGGTTCCAACCATCTTTCTACTACTTTCTACTATCTACTAACAAGGGTGACGACAATGTCAGAAAACTACTGCCCCCAGTCTTCGGCATCTCAGTTCTAAGGCAGCCTGACAAGAACACGATTCTGGGGCAAAGACTGGATACTGGGAAATGATCAGATTGAAAGATTCTCTTTTTAATTTTAGTGACGTCTTTGGTGACAAGCAGTCATTGCTTTCTGTTGATGGAGTTTAAGTTCCTGTAGGTGGCGCTCTTTTCTTTGTCTGTTCAGCCATGGTGGCTATCGCTGTTCATGCTAACTACCCAGTTCTTCTTCTGTTGAAACGTAAAACGCATCACTTCCTGTCTCCAGAGGATAGGAAAAGGTCCCAGGAAAGACCTACCTGACCTAGAGGTTGATCACCGTTGAGTTATAGCAACCAAATTTGACTCACGATAAAGAATATTGGCACAAAATGTCTTTCAAACCCTGATGACGACAACATCAGAGTCCTATGGCAGCCATCTTAGGTGTGCAGGAGAACAGGAAGTGCTGGTTCTTCTGGTCTAGTTGTGTGGGAGGGGCCAGTTCAGTGTACAAGACTGTACTGGTTCATATTGGCAACCTGGAGCCCTGGTCTGGGATCAGCCCTACAGGGCAAGTATCGCTCCGTTTGGCACGATATGGGGACGCAAAGACAAGAACCGAAAAGAAGTCGGACCTTTAACCTTCAGGCATCTACTGCTGCCTTGGTTTGAATCTAAAACAGGTCGGAGGTCAGTTGTTGGACATGAACCACACACTGCTCAGGAATCTAGCCAGAGAATTGGGACTGGTTTGGGATCAGTAGTAGGTGCTAGTTTTTCACAGTATATATTCTATCGGTATCGATGTTTCATTCCTCAAGAAACAAGATGTAGAATTTCTGTCAACAACTATCAATGTCACTGTAAAGTGCTTGAATCAGGCTGGTATAGACCAGGACCAGGACTAGGTTAGTCCAGGACTTGGTTTAGACCAGGACCAGGACTAGGTTAGTCCAGGACTTGGTTTAGACCAGGACTAGGGTTTGGTTAGTCCAATACCAAGGTTTAATCCAGCACTAGAGTTAGGCTAGTCCAGGACTAGGGTAGGCTATCCAGGACTGGGTTAGGTTAGTCCAGTCCTGAGCTCAGTGCTGCTGGTTCATGGACCTCTAGTCAGTCAGTCAGTCTGTCCGTCTACAGCTCTGTCTCGTTACAGTGATGATAGTTTGATATCATGATGTTGTTTGTTCCTCTTCCCTCCC
>CABFOQ010049404.1:0-13236 GCA_900660455.1 Gephyroberyx darwinii | reverse complement strand
TTATAAATTATGTGTAGTCACTACCTGTATATCTAAGTGTGTGTGTGTGTGTGTGTGCATGAGAGGGGCAATGTGTGGGACTTGGTGGGGGCCCTGGTGAGGTCAGAGTTCACAGTCCTGATGGCCTGAGGAAAGAAACTCCGTCTCAGTCTCTCTGTTTTGGCTGCGTGACTGTGGAGGCGCTTTCCTGACCGCAGCAGCTGAAACAGTCCGTTGTTGGGGTGGTGAGGATCCTTCATGATCCTACAGGCTCTGGTTCTGCACCTCCTGGTGTATAAGTCCTGCAGGGTGGGGAGTGTAGTTCCAATAGTGCGTTCAGCCGAACACACTACTCTCTGCAGAGCCCTCCTATCCTGAGAGGAGCTGTTGCCAAACCAGGCAGTGATGCTTCCTGTCAGGATGCTGTCTACAGCTCCAGAGTAGAAGGACTGAAGGATCCTCCGGGAGACTCTGAATTTCTTCAACTGCCTGAGGTGGTAAAGGCATTGCCTTGCCTTCTTCACCAGAGTGTCTGTGTGTTGTCCATGTCAGATCCTCGGTGATGTTGACTCCCAGGTATTTATAACTGCTCACTCTCTCCACAGTAGTCCCAATAATCCACAGTGGTGTGTACGTCCTCTGTTGTTGTGCCCTCCTAAAGTCCACAATCAGCTCCTTAGTTTTGGTGACATTCAAGAGGAGGCTGTTGTCCTGGCACCAGAGTGACAGGTCAGCGACTTCCTCCAGGTAGGCCTTCTCGTCGTTATCAGAGATCAGGCCCACCACCATTGTGTCATCCACAAACTTAATGATGGAGTTGGAGCTGAACCTGGCCACACAATCATATGTGTACAAGGAGTGCAGTAGGGGGCTGAGGACGCAACCCTGGGGGGATCCTGTGTTCAGCGTGAGGGGGTTGGAGGTGTGTCTGCCCACCTTGACCACCTGGGGCCTGGCGGTCAGGAATTCCAGGATCCATGCACACAGGGGGGTGTTCAGTCCCAGCTCAATCAACTTGCCAGCCAGTCTGGTGGGGACTATGGTGTTGAAAGCTGAACTATAATCAGTGAACAGCAGTTTCACATAGCCCAAGATGAATGTCAAGATGAGAGAATGTGGTGTGCAGTACCTGAGAGACTGCATCATCCATGGATCTGTTTGGCCAATAGGCAAACTGCAGCGGGTCCATGGAGCAAGGGAGGAAGGCGCAGATGTAATCCTTTATCAGCCTCTTGAAGCATTCTATGACCACCGAGGTGAGGGCCACCAGTCGGTAGTCATTCAAGCATGCTGGAGAAGCATTCTTAGGCACAGGGACAATAGTGGATCTCTTGAGCTGGAATACTTGGGGTCAGTGAGCCACTCAATGACCTGTGTTGACCTGTTGGCTCAGGGCGGCCACAGGCCAGTAGGAGCTTGTGGCGGGGATGTGGTTGCAGTTGTGGATGGAGCACAAGCTGTGGGCTGTGGGCTGGGAAAAAGCCTATTACTGTTTTTTATCAGCCATTTCTGCTTAAAATGGAAGGTAAACATGCATTTAGATACATTTTTCCTGTGTCCACGTAGGGTTGGCTAACCTAAATTCAAACAAAAAGCAATGCAGTGAAACTAAATACAGGAGAAATTATGTATTATTATTATTATTATTATTTAATCAAGGGTTAATCAAGGTAAAATGCATACTGGTGAAATGCAGCGATTCCCCAAGTTTCATCAAAAACTGATCAGTGGTGTCTGAGATATTGAGTGTGACAATCGAATAAACAAACAAACAAACAGACTGATCCACCATGGGGGACAACAATGTCACTCCAAGCCAATCATTAGGTTTGTCTTCTAAACTGGTTTCTGTAGGGGGGAAAGGTAGCTGGTCCTGTCACTCTGAATCAGAACAGTATTATAAAACACACAAACAAAACACCACTACATGACACCACATGACGCATCGCAACACGACACGACACGACACGACACGACACGACACGACACGACACGACACGACACGACACGACACAAGACATGACACGACATGACACGACATAGCACAACACAACATGACACAACACAGTACAACATATTCCAACACAATACAACACACCCGGACAACAACACAACGCAACACAATACAGTACGACACAACATGACATGATATAGCACAACATAACAAGACACAAGACAACACAAGAAAAAACAACACATCACAATGTGACATGACAACCCAATACCTGACCCATCCTGACACATCACAACACAACATGACACTGAACAATATGTGCAAACCAGGTTTCTGTTCAGGAATGACACTGAGGTGTTTGGTACTTTTCTAGCCTCCATTAATTATGTTTTACTTCCTGGGAGTGAATTTAGTTGCAAAGCTAAGTTGCAAAGCTCTACTTAGTGAGTAGAATTATGTTTGTTGCCTGCTGGTAGATTATTGGACATGCTATCAGCTAGCATTGGGAACTATTGCATCTTCTGTGTTTTCACTGACACAACTCTAAAGCGATGGCTTGCTGACACACAACTAGACACCTGATGTAGATATATTCACCACTTCCTGTCAGTCTATATGTCCAAGAATACAGAAAGCAACGATATCTGTATTGCTTCTGCTATACTCTCAGTATCTCTTCAGGTTTCAGAAAGCCAAATTTAAGACTTTTTAATGCTACTTGGAATTGGATGTAAGACTAATGTAAAACACAAAATAAAGAAACAAGCTGGCAAAACCAACCTATTTCTGATTAAACATAGCTAATGAATGTTGCAAAACTATCTCTGCAGTATAAGAAAAAGGACACCAGGGAATTAATTGTTAAGGGACATTAAGTCTAACTGTGTTTAGTCAAGGAAATAGGATGCACATTGTACGAATAACCCTGATGTGTATTAATCTAAGAGTGGACATGCAGCACAAAGAATTATGTCACTGTATGGTGAAAAAAAAGTCCTCTAGTGACAAGATCTTAATACTTTAAATTTAGATTAAAATGTACTTTAAGACTTCCTAAGGACCCTAGCCCCATACCATTGCCCCAGACTTAATATTGCTGCTTTTTTCAAGTTTAATAGCAAATTATATATACAGATACTAGGAATTTGTACTGTGTACTTAAAATTATGTGTACAGATTATGATAAGATTAAGAGTATGCTCCTGTAGAAATGCATTTTATCTCAAACTGCATCAAATTCCTATCTGGGTTATTATTCACCAGAGAGGGAGAGGACGAGTTTACAGTCCAATATTCAAAATTAAAAATCTATATCCAATTTTTATATATCACACTCCTATCACAACAAAGAGAGAGAGAAAAAGAGAGAGCAAGAGAGATGATGATGAAAAAGAGAGAGGGAGAGAAAGAGGCTGGATGAGAGGGACAGATGACAGAAAGAGACATGACATGATGATGCGGTAAGCAGAAATAATAAAACGCATATTGATGCAGTACAACCATCAAAATCAATATAATTTAGGATTAAGTAGCCTCTGCAAACTTGTTTCTGACTCTGGTAAGGTGTTGGGAATGCCACCACAAATGCAAACTTCATGAATAAAATGTGCACACAGTGAACTATTTCTGCTTACTATATATTTGGCTGCTTTTATATCACTATTGTACCAATAGTTAGCACTGACACAAGTCAATTCTTTCAGTGTTTGTCATGATTTTGGTTTGACAGCTGCCTTGCACAATGTAGTAATGCAGCCTTCACACTGTGGCCTGATATAAAGCTAAACTGCTCAGCATCATGGAATGTCTGTCAGCTACAATGGCAAATGTACACTCATCCATTTCATTAGCCTTTTCAACATCCTGTTTTTAATACAACTTCCCACCAGTGTTTACCATCATTCTCCTACTGAAAACAATGAACATTTGGGTTTGCCGCCTACTGCACAGCAACAAAGTATGAATACAGCATAATACTCTATAGAACACATTATTTCTATTACAGCCATTAAGCAACTGTTGTCCCCATAAATATATCAACTACTGTTATTGCCCCCAAAAATAAACAAGAAAAAGTATGTTCAGAATACCAGCATTCATATATCAACATATTTTGTCATCTGCCTGGTTAGAATACTGTCTTTCCAGTCTGCTGCTTCACCGTCGCATCACCTTACAATGTTCAAGTTCACTCCACACTCTATTTCCTAATCACAGTCATGCTAAAGCGCCTGTGTGTGTGTATGTGTGTGTGCGCGTGCACGTGTGTCTGCGTGTGCATCCTAAAGTAGACCATCCATCTCCTTAATCACTCGCCTAAAGATCAGATGACAGCTGTGTGTGAGTGTGTGTGTGTGTGTGTGTGTAATTGTGTATGTGCATGCCTATCTCAGTGTGTGGAAAGCAGACTACATGTATGCAACGGTGATTATGAAGCAGAGCAATATCACCTTCAATAAAAAACTGTGTTTGTATATATATATATATATAGAGAGAGAGAGAGAGATTCTATTCTACAGTTAGATACAGATTCTATTAAAAGTTCTAGCACCTATAATTGAAATTTTGTGACCTGGAATTAAATGTAGGCACCCTGGTGCGCCTACAAGTAATTGTCTTTGGTTTTGTTCAAGCCAATCAAACACCAACCTAATTTTACTTACCTCAAAGCTGGTTTTTAATTGGCTAAAATGAAATCCCCTCACAGAGGTTTCCTCTCATAACAAACACTGTCTTCCACAAGCACTGGCTATCCAAATGATAAATTACCCCTATCCAGTTATGAAAATGAAAATGAAATTTATGTATTCTATTCCCCAAACTGCATACATGTGTTTGTAGTAGTATGTGCTATTCATTAACTTGAAATTTTTTTGTTGTCAGAGATGTGATTGTTCAACATATAGTGAATGTACGCTCACCGGCCACTTTATTAGATACACCTATCTACACCACATCTAGTACTGGGTAGGAAACCCTTTTGCCTCCAGAACAGCCTGAATTCTTTGTGGCATGGATTCAACAAGGTGCCCTTCTGCACACCACTGTTGTAAAGATCTGTTATTTGAGCATTTGTGGCCTTTCTGTTTGCTTGAACAAGTCTGCCCATTTTCCTCTGACCTCTCTCATTAACAAGTTGTTTTTGGTCACAGAACTGCCGCTCACTGGATGTTTTTTGTTTATCACAACATTCTCTGTAAACTCTAAAGACTTTAGAACGTGAAAATCCCAGGAGGGCAGTTGTTGAAGGAGAGGTGTTGAAGGAGATGTGCCGGAGGCTATAGGTGAAGCAGACAGAGGCAGGCAGGCAGACGGAGTTTCAATGGCATACTTAAAAGCATGCTGAGAAAAATGATTGAAAATTGGCACCAGTTGTTACCCTATGTGTTATTTTCAATCAAGGAAATACCACAGAGCTCCACAGGCTTTTCACCCTTTGAATTGCTCTACAGGCGCAGACCATGAGTCGTCCTTGACCTGGCTAATGAAGTGTGGGAACAGCAACCATCGGCACACCGGTCAGTTGTTGAACACATGGACCAGATGCATAAATGCATGGTGCAGGTCTATCACTAGCACAGGTACGAGAGCTTCTACACAGGGAAAAAGTGTTGGTATTCATCCCTAATAATGAATGTAAATTCTTAGCTAAGTGATGAAGTGATGGAAAAGACAGGGTTGGTCAACTACAGAGTGAGACAACTCAGCTGACTAAAAAGCCAACAGATATACTACATTAACTTGATGAAAAAGTGGTATGAGGAAGAGCACATGTAAGCCTGCTGCATTAATGGAAAGTATCCCCCACCCCAGATCTGATCCCATACCTGTTGGCAACCAGCTCGCACCTCATCAGGTAAAGGACCTGCGGGAAGTGACGGCACAATTTGGAGATGTATTTTCTGACACCCTGGGATGCACCAATGTCATTGAACATGAGATAGTGACCACGTCAGTGGCCCTACAGAATCCCGGGGACCAGGAGAGCTTCCATACAGAAAGTGTTGAAGATGGGGATAATAGAAGAGTCCTACAGTGCCTGGTCCAGCCCGATTATGATGGTGCCAGAACCAGACCTCAGGACCGGCTTGGTACATCAGCCTCGACCTGACAAAGACTTGATGAACAAGATCCTATGTCCATCCATATGTCCTGGAACTGATACGCAGCAGCATACAGGATGAAATCATGGTCCACAGCACTGGCTGGGCCAGTCACATACAACACTCATAAGCAGTACTGGAGGTGCGGAGACAGGCCAGGCTAGTTGAGAACCCCAAAAAATGCCGCATGGGGTTGGAAGAAGCCAACTACTTAGGACACACCATAGGGAGAGGAGTCATGAAACCCCAGCAAATGAAGGTGGTGAGCATCATATGCTTGATGAAGCCGACAAACAAGAAGCTGGTGTAACAGTTTTGGAGCTAGTGGGATATTATCGTTCTTTTATGCCATGCTATGCAGCTCTGGCCTTCTGGGCCACAACCTCATGCAGAACAGGAAGCCCCACCAGGTCAGATGGACGGAGGAGGAACCGGTACTCACTGCACCCAACTTCCAGACCCCATTTGTCCTCCAGAGCTAGGGGGGATATGTCGACAGAGACAGTTCCACTGGGGTTCAGCACCAGGGATAGCGGACAGGGACAGTACCCACACAGGAGACAACTGGGAGGGGCAATACCCTTATGCCTTGGTGTGGCAGAGATGGAGGTGACGCAGTTGATGCACATCAGCAATCAGGGAGCTCCCTACTTAAGCCCTACCAGGGTACCATCTGGCCCAAAACACCCCGGATCGGGAAGATCCTCACTTTCATTCGGCCCCACTTTTTCACTTCCTTATTAATAAAGACCTTTCTGTTTTACGCCTTATACCCAGCTCTCAGTGTCTTTTCCCCAGACTTACAGTGCCTCTCCAGAACCGAGTGCCACAGTCTATGCAACATTTGCTTCTTGACCATTGCCTCAACATAGCCTGCTCCAGATAGCTCCTGATTAGAACTATGAATGAACGTGCTATATATGAGAGTATGCTCCTGTATAAATGCTATGATGCATTAATGCAATGATGCAATGATAAGCATTAATACTGTAATGTTACAGGCTAGCGTACTATACCAAACTAGAGCCACAAGTAGGGCTGGGCGATATGGACCAAAAATCATATCTCAGTATTTTTAGGCTGAATGGCAATACAGGATATATATCTTGGTATTTTCTAGTACGAAGTGGGCTAAATGTTCAGTTGTAAGCCAAAGCCACATGTGAGATGTCACAAGCACTTCTCAATTTGTACAATATGACTCAAAAATTACCTGATGCATAACTTAAGCTTAGGTGGTGCAGCCATTTTTAGGACTATGGCAGGAAGAAAATTAAACCGAGAAAAACTACAAAAATGTCAATGTACGACCAACATTTTCCGGTTCCGGTTAATCGATGACAACTTGAAGTATATATAAAACAAAGTTCAAAACTTGATTTTCTGTTTTTTATGCATTTTTAATGATCGGAAAATGACAGCAGTGTGGACCGGCGCTGTGTCTCCCTCCATGTTGCAGGAGAACGTGAGCGAGTGGGGCCGGGTTTGCGCACAGAGGGAGAGTGGGGGCGGGGGTTGCGCGAAGAGTGTGAGAGAGCAGAGATGCAACACTGGCACGGCTTTACGGAAGAAACGGGTTATGTATTTTAACACAACATCAAGCTATATCAATATAAACAGTATTGTCTCATCCTATATCTCGTTTGAAAATATATCGATATACTTTAAAAAGTCGATATACTGCCCAGCCTTAGTCACAAGCTATTTTTATTTTATAATAAAGAACAACCGACGTACATGTAAATAGAGTAAGAGGTCATCATTACAAAGCTGTTTATAGCATTGCCCTCATTACCCCACATGCGGCGAAAGATGGGCAGCGATGCTCAATGGGGAGTTCATTCCACCACTGTGGGGCCAGGACAGAGAAGAGCCGTGACCGTGTAGATCGGTCTCTGAGCGACGGGGCAACCAGTCACTTCAAGGCAGCAGAGCGAAGTGGTCGGGCGGGGGTGTAAGACTTGACCATAGCCTGGAGGTAAGAAGAAGCTGTTCCTTTCACTGCCCTATAGGCTAGCACCAGGGTCTTGAACTGGATGCGAGCTGCTACAGGGAGCCAGTGTAGAGAACAGATATATATATGTTATGATATATTCACATGGTAATGTTATATTCATAGTTAAATTGAAAGCCTAATTTTACAAGCTTCAAGCTTCACATTGGAAAATAATTAATTACAGCAAAGCTACCACCAAGAGAAATACAGTTTGTTTGAAGTAATAATACTTGACACTGTCATATAAACAAATGCTATTGCTACTCTCTATCTAAACTATAAAATAGTGATTAAATCCCATATCATGAAAGCTTTTACATTTTTGCTGTTCCCAACGCATGGTGTCAGGTAAGTAAAAAAATCACTCTGAAAATCCAAGGAAGAAGACATCACAGTACTGGCCACACTGTTTGATTGACAGGTGATCTCTGGGAAGTGCAGTGCAAAAACACTAAAGTAATGACTGCTTAGCAAATGAAGGCCTAAAAAAAAACCCACCATAGCAAAACAATCTCATGGATTACAACCCTACCTAGAGTTACTTATGAAATTGAATGAATGAAATATGAAATAGTTCAAAATACTTTACTACTAAAAAGTATCATATCTAGCTGGTATTGATCCACAAGGCTATCAACCCCCGCAAATATATTAATGGGGAAATAAAAACCTTACTTATTGCCCCTTTAAGCTACTAGTTTAATTACATGTAGTGAAATTACCGAGGATGTCATGTAACAGTACCAGTCACGTACTGTTATGCTAATGGGGGAAAGCTGGCTATCCAGACATCATCATCTCCTGACTGATAGCTGCTCTATCCAGACGTCAACATACCCAGACTGACTGTAATGATCAGGCCAGCCGGCGTAGCTTTAGCAGGTCATGAAGGTGTTTGGTTTCATTAGAACTGCAATGAGTGCTGGTGTTGATGGAGATGGTAGAGAGCATGTAGGTGAGAAGCGGGAGGAATTCAGGAATTTGTTGTGTTCGTACAGTTTGGCCTGGTTCTAGGAGAAGAGAGGAGGATAGATGGATGGATGTGAGTAGGAGGCAGGGATGCACACTGACATGTGGAGAGGCTGAACGATACCCAAAACGTTGAGACTTAATGCCTTTAAATCTTTGATGTAATGTTTTTTAGGTGGTTGCTAGGTGATTAGCCTACTACTGGTTGCTTGAATGTTATTAGGTGCTTGCTAGTTGATTACTAGTGGTTGTTATAGTGTTAATATGTGGTTGCTATGTCATTACTAGTGGTTGCTAAGCTGTTACTAGGTGGTTTCTCAGTGATGAGGATGACCCATAATAACCAATACCAAACCCATAGAAACCAGAGAACAACCCATGATAACCTCAAAGCAGACCTTAGCAACCAGCAAGCATAATACTGCTTATGAAGTAGTAATGCTGAGAAAGATGAGCTGTATGGAGTGAGAGACAGAGAGAGGGATAGACTGAGTAAGACCGATGAGAGAGAGGGAGTGGGAGAGATAGATTTAGTTAAAGATGAGAGAGAGGCAAAATGAGAGAGAGAGACAGAGATAGACAGAGAGACAATGAGAGGGATGAGAGAAAGACAATGGGCCTCATTCATGAAAAGTGCGTACAATCATATTTGATCATAAAGTGTTCGCACGATTGTTTCTATGAACACAGTCTCATTCATCATTTTGTGTGTCTCTGAATTTGTGGAATGTTTGAAAACATGCATGTATGTTTGGAAACATGCAATGACGTATTTGCAGAAACAATACAAGATTATCAAACTTGTAATGGGTTGATCACATGGATTGAACGCCTTACAAATACAATAACATAGTCCTACCATCTGATGAAGATGCAGACTGAATTTGATCTGTGTCCAACTCCAATGCCGACTGGACACCCGATAGTGAGGTCTCTCCAATTATGGAACTCATCCTCTGATCCATGTCGGATAGCACCACAGTGCCCTGCGTCCTCCTGTGGCTAGTAATATGCGCCTACTTCTCATTATTCTTTTTTTCCTCAGCAGCGGAGTGTGTTTCTGTTGAAACAGCATTGACAGTGTTAATGATTTCTTGCCATGCTTTAGTTTTATCAGGTCCTTCAATTTCAAACTCCACAAAGTTCTTCTTTTCACCCCCTTTTTTGGACATGGTTTACTTGTACACAACCCTTAAGTCTGCATGCCTTTTATGGTGTTGAACATGGCATTTACCTATGCAAATCAATTTGAAAAGGTACGTGCATCCAGTTTAAGAACAATTGGCATTCATCATCTGATACACTTGGGACATATCTAGGTTTTCCACATGTTTTGTGAATCCAACATTGGGTTTTTTGTACGCACATAAAAATATGAAGTATGTAGAACTAGTGCAAATAACATGAGTGTGCTATCTCACAGCTAGCCCACTAATAACAATAATAACAATAACAATAACAACAACAACAACAATAATAATAATAATAATAATAATAATAATGAAATAGTGGGAAAGCTCTATAACAGTTGTAAAAGGGTTTCTCTCTTTGATGTTGTGTTTTTACTATTTGAACCCTATAGGTACTCATGCCACATAGGGGAAGAGGTTTCTCTCACTCTCTGTTGTACTGAATGTAGAGGAGCTTTGGAATCAATAGTATGCTAGAGCTTTTAACCCTGTGGCCTTTTTTGCCAGGGTACAAGGCAATATGGTCCATTCGCTAGCCTCTACTATGTTAGGAACTGGTGTAAGTGATACTGTATATTCAAGATCAAGATGCTCTAGAATAGGTGTCAATATCACAATCAGAATAATTTTTATTCACCAAGACCAATGGCTGCACACTTTGACCTGATTGACTGGTGCTGATGCATTACAATACAGTTCCACAATAGGACTGATACAGTAGGTGTAGGACAAAATGTAACAAGACCTCTGACAGGAACAATGATATTGAATTGAAACTCTGACTTCAATTTGTATGTGAAGGCTTAACTGGACCAATAGCCTGTCACCCAGTGAGCCAGTCAGTCATTTGATCAGTTCAGGCGGCCAGTCAGTAAACCAGTCAGTCAGTCAGCAGTAAGGCATCTCCTGCTGCTTGCAGCTCTTCTGGAGAAATAGAGCAGGGCAGCCCCAAACCAGCACCACCCATGGGAAGCTGCTGTAAATAACCCTTACACACACACATACACACACACATGCGCACACACACACACACATGCACACACACACACACACACATGCGCGCACACACACATTAAATACAGTGTAGGCAATAGGCGAACGTTTTGAGTAATCGGCACAATAGGCACATTTCTGTATTATAACTGTATAACAGTGTCAAAGCAGATAATAGGACTGAGTTTCCTGGCAGTGAACTGATACTCTGAGGGAACAGGCAAGAAAACTAGGATGAGAGGGGAAGTAGGACAGGACAATCTAGTGTATCAATGCTGTATATTGCATTGAAGTGTATCACCACCAAATTTCCAGGTTACCAAGTCCGTGTGTAGCCATTGGATATGGTGAATAAAAGCAATTTTGACCACAGACACCAGACAGACCATCTGAATGGACTCCATATCCCATGGTGCATGGTGTTCTGCAGTCCACTGTCCTGGTGGTGCACAAGTGACTGGAACGCAGCCATCTCCTCCAAGCACTGACCTATCAGCAGAGGTGGGAAACTCTGCTGATAGGTGATTATAATTATTAGTCCCTCACCGTGCTGTGGAGTGGAACTAACTAGAAAACCAAAATAAAACTCTGGCAAGTCCTTTTACTTCTGAACCTGGATTTTCCCACCTCTGCCTATCAGCAGACACAGTCAAGCGGGCTCTGCCCATTGGCGCAATCAAAGCCAATTTTTGCTTGCTATTCCCCAGAATTGTGAAATGTGATGTCACTGCATCGTTAGTAGGCTTGTGGGTAAGGGAACCACTTAGCCAATCGGATGCTGTTACATCAAAACCAATCAGGATCTAGTTTGCGTCAAGCCAAGATGGCATCCTGTTTCTGTGACGACGAATGTAAACAAAGGGGGTACTCGCCTCCTTTTACAGTAAGTGAACATTTTCAATGCAGTGTTTGTGTACCTGAACATTGTAACTGTGTTCATGTGTTTACCTCAGTGAACTGCTTTTTTCATAGCACTACACAATAGCATGAGTTGTTAATCTAGTAAAGGCTTCAATGTAGTCCCCATACAGTTTAAGAGAGCTACATGCAATTGATTCAGTTCAGTCATAACCTCCGATTTGTTTCAAGTCTTGTGGTCAGTGTTCTCAGGTCTAATCTCTGAGATGGCTAAACAATCACAAATTAAAGGAAAAACCTGAATAAATGAGTGGAGAAACATAACGAATGCAGATGCTTCCATACAGGTGTACTGCAGGATACAATTAAACAATTAACCTCCTATCATGCTCTGTGGCATGTATAAAAATGCTGAGTTTAGATCAAGATGGCAATAGGAAAATATCTAAATGATTTTGAGAGAGGGCTCAGTATTGGGGCACGGATGGCAGGAGCTTCAGTCACAAAGGCCACTTACTGGCTAGTGTTTCAATAGGAACAGTGACTAAGGTGACATCTGCATTTAGATCTATGGGAAAGACATCAGTAAATCAGATCAGAAATTGATACTTGGATGACATTAGTGCAATATGTAAGGAAAAACAGAAAAGCAACTCTTCCTCAGGTGACTGAGAATGTCACTGCAGGACGTGATCAGACTTTCATCAAAAACAGTCCATCGACAACTACACAGAGAGGGATATTACAGTAACCTATGACTTTATGTCACTTTATGTTGGTTTTTCCTTTAATTTGTCACCTGTCTGTATATTGGAAATGTACCAGGGGAACTGGTCCACCTTAAAAATGGTTGGTCCACCTTAAAAGAGAGCCTCTGTGGAATCTAGGTCATTGCCTTATAAAGAGGGGCAGGTGTTTCTTCCCTATAAAAGCTGAGCACTTTGGATAGGTTAGCCATGGCTTCTCTGGTTCCTGACCCCTGGTTGTGTATTGTGATAATCTTGGTAATGCCTACGGTAGTATTCTTACACTTTGTGTGACCCTCTAGGCTGGTTGTTGTGAAGGTGATAGGTTTTCCTGTTTTGTTTAAGTCTGTTCAGTCATAGGCTAGTCATAGGGTAGTCATCCAAAATGTGTTAATGCTGTATTCTATGCATACTGTGCTCACAAGTCCTGCATAACCAGCTGGTGAAG
>CABFOQ010049399.1:0-14555 GCA_900660455.1 Gephyroberyx darwinii | reverse complement strand
CACCGTCAATGTTCTGAAAAGGACAGGACGCCCTTGAGCCGGGGTTGGACCTATCAACACACCACCACATTCATTTAGAGGCATTATTATAACCACCGTAAACCAGTCAGCCTCTACCAGCTTCTACCAGCCTCTACCAGCCTCTACCAGCCTCTCCACTCCTCCTCCACCTGTGTGTCAGAGGGGGAAAGTGACAGGATCAGCAGGGTGTCGTCTGCATAGCAGTGGTAGGAGAAGTCATGGGAGTGGATAACAGAACCAAGAGATGTTGTGTAGAGGGAAAAAAAGAAGAGGACCCAGAACCGAGCCTTGCGGAACCCCAGTATTCAGCCTGCGTGGTTCCGACACAGACCCTCTCAGCGTCACCTGGTAGGAGGTTCACGGTGTCGAACGCTGCAGACAGGTCCAGGAGTATCAGGACAGAGGAGAGAGTTCGGTCTCGGTCGAGTGACCCACCTTGACCCACCTTTATTGAAACGTCTCCTCATCAGTGTCGAGATCTTCAATTGGTGCTGCAGAAATCTTTAACCTTTAACCTTTAACCTAACACACTTTGTTCATGGTTCCCCATGTTTCCAAGCTGCTGGAGATCCGGTCTGCAGGTCAGACTCCATCAGCATCAACCACTTGGTCTCAGTTCAAGTGTTTCTGAAGATGATTCTCTGGAAAGGGATTAATAATGATGCAAACCAACCAACACACACACACACACACACACACACACACACACACACACACACACACACACACACAGTGTAAGAGAACATGCTGCATCCCTCGCTCTCCTCGCGGTCCATTACATAACTACCCTCCTTCTCATGCTAGGGCCTTGATGCACTGAGGCACATGATCTCACACACACACACACACACACACACACACACACACACACACACACACACACACACACACACACACACACACACACACAGAGCCTAAAGAGTCAGCAATTCCTCGACTAAAGCCAGGGGCGTTGTGGTGATGGGCAGCAGAGATTACATAACTGGGCCCAGTACCGAGCCGACCGGACCACTGGGAGGTTTTAACAGAGTCATTTCCACGCTGGATCTCAAACTCACAACATCCTACTTGTTTGTTTGTTGTTTTGTGTTCATGACAGTGACATTGATGATCTTGGAAGGTCAGCAGGCTAGCTAACTAGCTACCCTAGATAGCGATCAGCTAATGTGGCTAGGCTAACTAGCTAACCGAGATAACTCAGTATGTCCAGATTGTCTTGTTTCAGTTAGCAGCAGAGCGCTAGGCTACATAATGTTAGCTAGCTCCTCTCTTGTGTTTTTCCGCTGGACTTCAGTCTAACGTTGCAGAACCAGAAGAACTGAGGTTCTTTGGCTCCGCCCACTGAGGTTTAACTCAACCTCAGCCTCCAGAGCGGCTCCGCCTCCAAGAAATATCTGTAGACCTAAAAACTCCAACCTGCCAATGAAACACTGAATTAGATCACGCTAAAGGGAGTTTGGAGAGGAAGTAAGTTGTGGCCCGTGTTGTTACGGCAACGTCCTGAACACACCGCCTCTCCTCCGCTCTGATACAGTCGGCATGCTGTGACAGGCCCGGGTGTGATGGGTTGGTAACAGTTTGATCGTCTCACCACGGCACATCACGCCGCTCCACACACTGAAACAAAGTCAAGATCGTGTGAATTTGACCTTTAACGGTGAGCAGCGTGAACCGGAGGGCGGTGCGTCTGCATCACTGAGTCGGGGACACCAAAATGGCCCTCTGACATTTCCACAGAGGGTGTCGATTTCATGTGTACTTCAGGCACCACTGGCCGCTACAGGCTAGATAAACCCACACCTGGGAGACGGCAACCCGTGCTGCAAAACGACAGCATGGCATTTCAGTTAACTTGAGTAAAAATACTCATAATACTTCATCTAATACTTCACCTAACTGCAGTAATGTACCTCAAAATGCCCCAGCAGGGTGCCCTCAGTGAAGAGCCTGCACTTCAACCAGACGACCAGGGATAAAGCCCCAGCATCCGCCCTGCTGAAGGGCCCTTGAGCAAGGCACTGAACCCTCCCTGGTCTGTAGCTGACCCTGCTGTGTAAAATTCCCCGGGTTTATCAGAGGAGCTTCACGTTACCATTACTACATGTCCAATACGACACGATAGATGATCAATACTGTCTGCTTCAGACTGACTGGGTTGCTGCGTGCATCCATGCAGCATCCCCTCAGAGGCACGTAACGTGTTCAGCAAGTTCACTTCCTGTCTGAATCATCCGACACGCCGTTATCCGCGACACGTAGCCGCCGTGCGTTTTCACTAACGTTTCAAATCACCGCCGTAAGAGCAGAAAATCATTTGTTATCAGCGGCGGTTCGGGTTTGCGGCCCGCAAAGTCTCCAAATGGAAGGTACTTAATCTCATTTCCGACGGCAGCCGGACCGGTTCGTCTAAAAGCTCACCTCATGATGACGCGCTTCCCGTTGACGTCCACCTTGTCCAGAGTGAGTTTAGTAGAAAGAGACATTTTGACTGGTTGGTTCTTGGTTTCTGCACCTGCCTCGCTGTGGTTCTGGTTCGTGTCTCCTGTACCTGACTGGACCGATGGGTGGCTCCCGAATGGCAGTGACCTTAGCGGAGCGAGGAGGCTGTTCGACTGGGCGGGACATGACACGCCCCTCCGCAGCTCATTGGCGGAGCGGTGGCGTGGCGACTGACGCCTTCATTACTATTGGGTTAGGTTTGTGTCTGTTATTTGACGTAGGCGCCTTGTCCTCGCCGATGTTGCGTTCACATTAACTGGGAAATTTTTAAACATCTGATTACTCAACCTTGGAACTCCGAGGTTTAGTAATCGCACCCGGTGCGTTCAAGGACTAGCACAGATATCAGAATTGTTTCACTGGCAAACATAAAGTCCTAAGCTAGATGTGACAAATTTATATAGCCTCGTTTTGAAAACAACGCCATAATCAGAGGATGTTTCAGATCAAAATGGACATTTTCCAGCTTGAGTCTGTTTCAGTTCTCCAAAGGTAACATGAAGACTGAATGATATGGGATAGGGAATGATATTCAATACTGTAGAATCACCAATAGGAGGCGATGATGTACCTCATAGCCTGGTGAAAGTGTTGACTCAAAATGCATTTTTAATTTTAGTTTATTCAAGCATACAAGCGAAAGAAGCTCAGAAAAAGAGACGCAAAAGAAATATGAATTGTTCAGGTGAGATAAAAGAAGCCCCAAATTTCTAAGAGCCTGTAGTTCCTCTGAAGTAACTTGCTCTTACTTTTACTTGAGTAGTGAACATCTTACATGAACAAAACTAAAGAGGTAACCTAGCTGCTGCTTTCTAGATCAAGCAAACACTGATCCTGCTCCCCACTGTTCTCACTTTTTCATATAATTGGAAACGGTCCCAACATGAAAAAAGAAGGGCAGTGATTCTGGACTAAATGTTGCCAGGTACGGTCAAGTTTACCCACCCAGAAGTGAAAACCCGCCCACAAGGTCAAATAAAAACAATTTGTAGGTACCGTAATCTACCAGCAACTTGTATTCTCACCTGAATGCAACACTGCAATGTTCATTCTGTTTTATTCTTTGAGATTCAAGTCTCTTCATAATTTAACCTTTAATTGTGTTTGTGTGCATACATAGGGAAGGTGGACAAGAGGGTGTTAGTGTGTGAATGAGGCGTTTCATGTTGTTAGTGTTTTCGTGCAGTCTGTGACCACGAGCATTCCCTTGCATGGACAGCGACGTATCCTTAGCCTTAAACAACGTCAAGGAGTAAAATCTGTACCTGATTCATGGGAAATGAGGGATTTTGCTGTTTTTATACCACCACCCACTCTCTCTCCTGACATGCCCTCCCTTAATAGCACATGGGACAGTTGCAGTAGATCCTGAAGAGTGATAAATATCCAGAATATACACCGGTGGGATTAAATGTACTTTATTACACAGCAACGTGCTGGAACAACCACAAGCATTCACTGTCTCAACACATAGATAGATTCATCTGTACAACCAGAAAGTTTGAATGTTTGGAGGAGATGTCGGTCTGCCGTCGTCGCTCGTCACTCCTCAGCCTCCCTCCACGGTTTGGGCATGATCTTGCCGACTGGTGACGGATTCCAGGTAATGCCCGTCTGAGTTATGACCTGGAAAAGGAGAGGAATCTGATTTCTAACACGCCATTTGGTGGTGGACGCTTTTATCCAGACCGTTTCACAGAGCACTGAATCATTTTTAGTACGGTTGTGGCCCCAGCAGGAAGTGAACCCTAACCCCGGCATGACGTACAAACAACAGAACAAAGATCATAAATCTGCACTAGGTAAGATTTTGGTGTAAAAATACGCCTGACTTATCAAAGTGGAGCTGCAACAAAGACGGAGACGCTGTAGATTCACCCAGTCAAATGAAAAGTCGGTATCAGATCAGTGGCAGGAAACCAAAACTAACTCTTCTAAACGACGACGAGGGAGCAGCGCTCAGACCTCCGGACACCAAACTCTCCACTGAAACCAATAATATATCAATTATTTTAGGGTGAGCGGTTCGACAGACCTCAACTATTCAGTGGTAGAGGGAACTCTGGGATACCGACACCTTTAAATGAAGAATTAATACAAAATAAACCTTACTGGGCAATTTCATTGCAGGTTTAACAGACTTTTAGTTGTCAAGGTGTAATTTCCATCATCAGCAGCGGCGGCTGACACAACGGTGGCCGATATCTGATATTCAACTAAAGGCCAATATCGGTCTAACCCTAGGAAACGTGTGACGGTAACGTGTGACGGTAACGTGTCACGGCGATGGTTTGATTTATTTGGTGTGAATGTTTTCAGGCTTCTTCTCTGGAATCACTCAAGTTTCTACTGGTATGGATTAATGAACACGACCGCCATCGCGTTGTTCCTGTGAACTTCAGTGAACTGGCTCGTCGCGTTTAAAACCGACTGACGCATCTTACAGGGCAACATTTCAAACTCAGGGGTGGCGAACCCTGTGCCATTTAAAGGTGTATGCAGGTTTTCACGGTGTATTGTTCGGTTGGAACGAAAACCTGCATACACTCGGCCCTCCATGGCACATGGATTTTTTTGATGAAGAGAGAGATGATGCATCTTGTTCCTGATTGGCCCAAGGGGTGCTGCAGCATTCATGGGGGACGACATGTTCACTTGTCCTAATCTGTGATCACGTCTTGTTGCTCTGTGAAGCACGAGAGGAGCCGCTCTCTAAAACAGATGTGACTTGGCTTCATGACGGCTCTACTTACGAACGTCCACACAGCCGTGCAGAAGACCATTCCGCCGACTAGCACTCCGGTGCCGTACTTTGAGTGGAAGTCCTGGTTGCCCGTGGATCCATGCCTGACCTGGCGCGCAGCCTGACCTGGAGTGGAATAAAAACACATTTTTTCTTGATTCATGTCTAGAATTTTAGTATTGCTATCTGTATTACTCTTAGTTATTATTGGTTTACTATTTGTAAAGCCCTTTGCAGCTCTCTTGAAGGGAACATACTGTTTTACTCTATATTACTGTAAAGAAAGTGCTTCATCAGTTTCATTAAAACTTAAAGGGTCAGAAACAGAAGCTCCTGTTAAACTGACCCTGCTGCTAGAAGATAAGTTAATGTGAAGTGGTTGGGGTATGAGGGCATCTGCAGGTTTCAGCTTAACATTACGACCTTTTTATTGCCAATTGGACGTGCAGTTAACATGAAAACTAACACTAACAAACATAACGGTATAGGTCAGCCAGTCTGAAAAGGTGAAATCCCGCTAGAACAGCAACAAAACAGGAGAGTAACACGTATATACGGGGATTTAAGATGTAAAATGTTAAGTTATAAAAGTAAGTTTAACTTTGTTCAAATTAGATCTTTACATTTAAGACGTTGTAAGGCTTTTTGAGGACTTGCAGAAACCCTGCTAATGCTAGCCGGCTAACCAGCAGGCTGTCACATTAACAGCGTCGTGCGGTCACCGACCAAGCCACGGCGATGTCCGGTGAAGCTTTTAGCCGCCTGAGAGGACATTTTCATGTCATAAATACATACAATATTTTTTTTTCCTATACTGAATCTTACCGGTGATGTTGACAGCAGCTTTAGCAAACCGATACATGTTGTCTGGCAGCGGGGACTTCAGATACCCTTGAAGAATGGAAGTACAATATGGCCACCGCACATACAAATACCGGAAACTACGGAATAGAGATATGCGCATGCGCGGACAAACCGTCGAAATATTTGTGAAATCGTTGGAAAACAAACGAGTAACACAACTAGTAACAAAAGTTAAAGGCAGGGACAAAATAATAACATATTATCTAACATCTAATTTAAAATGGCTGACCGTGGTATGTAACCGCTATATAGCCGCCATATTGTGCTTGTTTATCTACCGTGTCAGGATGGCCGAGTGGTCTAAGGCGCCAGACTCAAGGATTATCTCCTTCCGCAGAGCCGGGACTTCTGGTCTCCGAATGGAGGCGTGGGTTCGAATCCCACTTCTGACACATATTTTATGTCGTTAAAGTGAGATTTGATTCTCTACACTCACTGGAATCACCAAGGAACAGGACCATGTTCCTAAAACCTGAGGGATGGCAAAGTCGCTGCATCTAATATCATTTGCCACCAAATCTTCCCAAACCTGCTTCTAAACTAAATCTCTAGGGACAAAGTGGATCAATGGCTGATGACTGAAAATATATTATCTGGTCAATAGGTACACCTATCTAGCAGGGAAGGACCCTTTTGCCTCCAGAACAGCCTGAATTCTTGGTGGAATGGATTCAACATGGTGCCCTTCTGCTCACCACAGTTGTAAAGAAGTTACTGGAGCATCTTGACCCAGTCTGCCCGTCCTCCTCTGACCTCTCTCATCAACAAGCTGTTTCTGGTCCTCCACCATAGAGACTGTAGTGGTGAAAACCCCAGGAGGGTTCAGCTGGTTCTGAGATGCTGAACCATCAACCACACCACGGTCAAAGTCTCTCAGACCAGCTGATGTTCGGTCCAACAACAAACTAAACCACTTCACCATGTCTGCAGGGTTTATATGTTGAGTTGCAGCCACGTGATTGGCTGATTAATAACGTTTACTGCTGCTCTTCCTGCGGTGAAGCAGGTCAGATGAGTTGGTTTGTGGAACATTCCTGCCACTTTATTCCAAATTAAAACCATTTTTGTCATCAATCGAATCAGTTGCATTTTTGCAGTCATGTGATTTTGTAATTGGCCTGTCATGTGACCATTTTGGTTAAAACTGTATTTCTCTTAAGTGTTGCTGTTGTTGGCAGGATCTCCCCAACACTGCAGGCATCATCTCTATACAAATTTGTTGTTTTTTTTACCTTTGACCACCAACTATTAACCGAGATACACAAATGCACATCAGTTAAGCCTTTATACATTTTGATAAAATAAAGTTCATCATCTTTGATAGGCTGGTGAACATTTTTCAGTCATTTCTCTAAATGTTCTCAGCCATTACATCATCAATAAAGTCCTATAAACCGATCACAACAGAAATGAACGTACACTGACATCACGTCTTCATTTTGGTAGTTTTATTTATTAAATCTCATTCTCATAACTCACAGCATCATGACATTTCTAGTTCACGTAAAAGGGAGACATGTACATACTTGGACCTGACTGGATTTCTCAATGAATTCATTGTGTTTGGGTAAAAAAAAAATGTTGCTGTAAAAAGCAGTTATTGATCATCAGGAAACTATCAGCACTTTCAGCCTTCAGCCAGATCTGAGAAAACCTGTTTCTGGTTGGTTTGTCCGAGACAACGGAGGGCGGTGGACCGTCAGCGCTGCCAAGGCTAGAAACTCTTCTACCCTCAGAGAAAAATAACAAGTTGCAAAACCAATTGGCCATTGGCCTTTAATTTTCAAAGCTGAATTGTCTTCTTGGTCCCGTTTGCTTTACAGATCCAGCAGGTGAGAGAGTACATGACTAGCGGGACAACAAGGAGACAAAACCAAATCCTAACCATCGCAGGACTACAGTATGTGAACGAATGTTTGGAAGAAGTCGTCACGCGGCGTCGGACCGCGAAGTCGAACGCGGTTGAAACAAACCAGAGCTACAGTTGGACGTAACACGCTGGATTGTGGGTAAATTCCACAACGCCATCCAGACGTTTCCCCCCCCGGGGATCAATAAAGTATCCATCGATGTATTACCAAAATCAGCAAATCATGATTAGCTTTGAACAAAAACAGCAGTCGGATGTTAAAACGGTTCAGAAAGGTCGTCAGATCCGTTTGGGTCGGACTGAACATCCTCCTGGTTGCACGAGGAGGCGGGGCTTATTCACACGGGTAAAAGTTGAAAATTGAAAGTGTAACTCACATTTAAAGGACGACACCGACTTTGTTTCTAAACCGGCTTGTTGGTCAACTTTTACACCAAACTCAACGAGCATCGTCAACGAGAGAAGACCTTTTAGTGTTTTAGTGTCCCGGTCTTTTCTCGTCACGTTAAAGTTGACCAGCGGAAAGTCGGTGTGGTCCTTTAACGGCGGATCCGTCCTGAACGATGACGGATTCATAAATCTGTTGACTGACTTTTGAATGACCCCGTTTCCTGAGCTGATTGAATTCAACGCGACGTCGGATCGCGGGAATGTGTCGCGTCGATGCCGGAGGTTTCCCGGCTTCCAGACGGGTTTACTTCCTGTTCAGGTCTCGGGCCTGCAGGAAGTACAGAAACAACCAGGAGCCGCGCACAATATTAGAAACAGTCCAGAAGATCCGACTCAGGACGCCGAGCCAGACCGGCGCTAGTCTGACCGCTACAGAAACTAGGCAGCTTTACATGACAAGACAGTATATTCACATCTGCTGGATTGTGGGTAATGGTGGTCTGAGACATGGAGCGCAGTGAGCTTATGAACCCAGCGAGCCGATACGAGAGCGACAGACAGAAGGAGGAAACGTTTCTCTGAACGGCGACAAGAATTAAGGCATCGGGATGATTCGGTTTCCGCTCCGGGCACGTCGGGATTTTCTAGTCCGCCTTTTTGTCTTTGACTTCCTCGTCGTCCGTGTACTCGGTGGGCTCCTCTCCCGGTTTCAGAAGTTTGCCCACGTAGTCGTACTTTTCTGGGAGGGGAAGAAAAAGAAAGAAAGGGACAATCACAGAGAGACAACAGACAGACATTCAAGCTTCGTCTGGTTAACTCCTCAACAGCCTACATGTGGTTCTGGATGAAAATATCAAATACCCGACTTGTTTTCTAACTTTTCCCGACACGATGAAGCTGCTTTCTAACCACCGAACCGGTCCAGACAGATTCCTGTTCCATCGGTTCTTTAGAATAAACATTACAAGCCACCGATCAACAGGAAAGCAGAGTCGGCGCTGCGGCGTCCTGATAACATTCCTGAACGATCAGAGAAGATAAGAGCTGATACTTCAAAATAAGAGCACGTTAGAGCTGCGACCTGTCCTGACGGTTATATTCAGTTGTGAGCCTTGTGAACTGAACTGTTTCCTGTTCACTCACCGGAGATCGGGCATTTCTGACTGTTATCTTCATAGCTTTTCCTCGACACGCCCATCCTCTATTTGGGTTATAGTAAGGCAACAACCGGGTCGTAAAACATTCACGATCATCAACGATCCCTAAAGGATTATCACGAGAATAAAGAGCATTTTCTGTATCTATACTTCAGTGTTAAACTTCTACTACCGGCCTTTTCCTACCCCCCTATCTCTGGACCAGTCTATCATCTTCTCTCTATCCAAGTCTTTAAGTCGAGGCTAAAACCCATTTATTCTCTCTATCATTGGACCAGCCCTGAGGGAGTGGCTCAGTCTCTTCTCAGAGCAAGGCTAGACCAGTTAGCTCCTCCTAGCTCAGGGTCCTGATGGACACTAGTCCACTGATGCTGGTCATGTCTGTCTGTGTGAGTGAGTGTGTGTGTGTGTGTGTGAGTGTCTCCTATCTGTTCCAGGCTGCAGCTCGGCAGAGTTGGCGTCTGCGTGCCCCCCCCCCTCCTAGGACGATGCTGACTGAGCGGGTGTTTGCTGTGACGCCCCACATCAGATCTGGATGTCCACCATAATAAACTGTTATGAACTCTGTATACGCTGCTTGCCCAAACTCGGCATCTATTGCAACCCAACCGTCCTGGTAGGGGGATCCCTCTCTGAGTAGCCCCTCCCTCTCTGGGTAGCCCCTCCCTCTCTGAGTAGCCCCTCCCTCTCTGGGTAGCCCCTCCCTCTCTGAGTAGCCCCTCCCAAAGTTTCTTCCATTTCTTCCTAAAAGGTTTTGTGGGAGTGTTTCCTTGTCCTCTGTGAGGGTCTAAGGTTGGGGATGTCGTGTACTAACCATTTATTGTTTCACATGTTGGGCACTGTGAAGCCCTTAGAGACTGGAACGGTGGTTAAGGGTGTACAGATAAATGTGATGTGATTTGATTTGAGTGGGTACGCTAGTCACAAGCTAGCTAGCATCACCCATAGAAAGCTAACAAGCCGTTTTTTGGGCTAGCTGAACGAAAACACAACAGATTTCCTCCCCAAACGCCCAACAACTCACGGTCGAACTGAGTCTCCCACTCGGTGAGGCTCTCCTGCTGCATGGTGTTCAGGTCTGACAGGTCATCGTGTTCGTCCTTCAGGGCCTCCTTCTCCAGGCAGAACGTGGCGAGGCCCCTGGATGCATCTCTGCCTGCAAACACCCCATAGGGCCCGTCTGCAACACAAGGAGGAGGCGACTACAGCATCAACAGGAACAACTCTTTAGTTCGCGCTTTCGCAAAAGTGCTTTATAAAAGATTAAAACCGGACAGCTTTGAACTGTGGCGCCCCCTAGTGGCGACAAGGGATTTTACACCGGCGAGCCTCCGTGCAGGATTGGCCGGACCCCTGGCCAACCGGTGTTTTGGTTTCTTGTCGGTCAGCTGATTTCCTCACCAACATTTTCTTACTGCGTTCACCAAGCAGCAAGGAAAGCAGAAACCAGGCGTTTGTTTTCAGTCAACAACCCAAACCGGTCTTTATGAACGGCAGGTGAATTGTTGTTATTGACATTTTATTCATCTGTGCAAATAAACCACATTTGTGCCGTATCGCTGTTAGACGCCCTGCTGCTCTGTCTTGGTGCTTCGTGGTATTTTTGAACTCTTTGATGGTGACATTTGTCTTCCTCTAGAAATATTTGATCTAGTTTGTGTTTCCTCCGCCTCTAAATGAGCTTTTATATTAGCGGCGTAAAGTGCACGTCCTGTAACCAAAAGGTCGCGGCTTCGATCTCTGCAACAGCCGTGTCCTTGAGCGAGACACTGAACCTCCAACCTCTCCAGATAAGACGTCAGCCAGAGCGGAGGTTGAACAACACAACCCTCCGCTCTGGCTGACCTTTACACCTCGATGTCTGAGGCAGTTATGCAGCACACTCAACTTTGTGCGTAGTAAAGTTAGAGTGACCGTCGATAACCCAAAGATTACAGGTTTGGTACCCTGCAGCAGCCGTGTGCTCTGCCGAGGTGTCCTTGAGCAAGACGCCCGAACATGGAAACTGGAAATGGAGCACAGCAGAGCTGTCATATTAAGTTGGTCAGAGGTCACAGCCATCCACAGGGGCTGGAATCAGAGAGTACGAAGGAGCAAAGAGGTCTCACTCTGCCTCTACGTAACCTTCTTCTTCTTGTAGTTTATTGGCGGTTGACACCCATTTCCATGTTGTGTTACCGCCCTCTTCTGGAGTGCAGTCACCCTTCACCCTGTCTAGCATGTAACCTCCTAGCTTTACGTCATTTCAAGCCTGTGATGGCGGACGGAGAAACGGCGGCTAAAGAGCTAATAAATGGAACGTAGACCGACACTTTTAAATATCTGATATTTTTTATATCGACTTTGTAGAAATTGTAGCTAATGTTTCACATCTGTGTTCAGCCTGCAACATATTTTCATTCAAAGTTAGCTTATCCCGGTCGAGCGATACAGTCCACCATCCACTGAATAGTATACTCATTCACCGACTGAGTCTGTAGTATGTTAGTATCCCATTCCGAACACAACCCATGTCTGTGTCTGAGGCCAAACTGCAGGAGAGCGCATGCGTGAGGGTTAACGCCCACTTTTGCAGACCGGAAGGGAGGCGGTTCTTTTTTTACAACTGAGTAATTCATCTTCTTAAAACAGACGATCTCTGGCTGTAACGCTAATAGCGCGATTGTTGTGAAACAGTACCTCGGACATAAGGGGGCGTGGCGTCAAGAGTAACTTAGTTGTTACTGCCGGAAAAAAAAGTACAACAGCGACTGAACCGACACATATTAACGTTAGACGATGACATACCGCACCACTCAGCTACTGTTGTTGTAAGAGTAGACCTATCTTTGATGAAGTGACTACGTTTCCTACGTAGTTTAGTTTGGATTACGTTCAAGAAACGATAACGTGTTAAACAATGTTGACGTGCGACGGCAGCCCCGCGACGTTACCTGGCCCGTAAAACGCCTTTCCTCTGGTCACATCAAACACTTTCCCGTTGACAGCCATGAGGATCCTCGGATTTTCAACCCCGTCGTATGGTTTGAGATCAGATAACGTATAATCTCTCTTTTTCATTTTGGGCGGAGGTTTTTCGATTTTCCCGAAGTCCACTGCCTTGTCTCCGCGGAAGATTTTGTATAGGAGGAAGATGCAGAGGCCAAGCAGGCTCAGGTTCAGCGGCGACGTGAAGATATCTTGTAAAATCCCACCAGGCGAAGTTTGCTCGCTTCCCTCTGCATCGGCCATGTTGGTTTCTCTGTGCGCGTTTTGGGTGGGACTGCTGGACTCGAGTCCTGCTGGCCTGAAAACCACAGCTCATGTTTCCTGAACCAATCACTGGAGCCACCGAGGGCCGCTGTAGACCAATTGGGTTCGTTGTTGGTTTGTTCGATGAGTCCTCTCATCGAAATATTTGTGCGTTCAGGTGCTGGCGGGAAGGTCGGACATCGACCTGCAAGTTGGCAACTAAACTGCGTTGCATTCAAGTGCATTATTTTGTCGGAAAATCAATACAGAGCGAGAAACAATGAACAAACACGGAGATGAACGAGCTAATTGAAGACACGGAATTGAAATAAATGATCGTTGTGGTTTGTCTGGTTAATTACAAACGTATAATAAAGATGTATATGTGTTTTTAATGCTGACTGACCAAACTTCCCCCCGCCATGTTGAGAAGGTGAAAGGTTATTATTGCATCATAACTCTAGCAAAATGTTCTCCAACATGCCGACTTCATCATCAGACTTTGAATAGCGTTCATGTGAAATTTACTAGGAACATCGTTTTTCTGATACATCCTTTAGCACGTGAATGCAGGGTCAGCTCCTTTATACTTTACAAATATATAAGTCCCACTACCTCAGGAATATATAGTGATACCTTAGGGGATAACAATTACTTTCAAACACTCGGAAACATGGGATACCAGACTGTAAGTCCTTATAGCATTATTATAGGATTTATTGTGATACCATAGAAAAAACCTTCAAGTACCTTAAGGTCACTATCAACCCATTCCTAAGTTCACCAAAACAATTCAAATCCATACAGGAACATTATAGTGATTTTCTATCAGGGTACAAAAGTGGTTACAGAAATAAACTAGAGCTGAATCCTTTCAGGTTTTGGCCCGGGGCCCGGGGCCCTTCATGTTCCCAACCCATACAGAACAAATGACAGTATATTACAGGAACTATGTGGGTGAGTGTGGTATTAAATAGAGGTATCAGATAGATAGAAATAGTCTATAGAAAAGACTGACACAAAAAATAATGAAACCTAAAAATATCCGATGGGGGGCGAACGGGGGGAGTCATCACATCCGGTGTGTGTCTCGTGTATTCCGGTCCTTCCTTCTCCTGGAAACCACCTCTAATGCTTCTTCGGTTCCCACCCACCCCAAACGAAGCACCGTTGTAGGTTTTGTTAGTAAAAGTGCTCTAGTCCGCTTATACCCGACAGCCCGCTGACTTAGACTCGTTTACTTAGCTGGTTGTGCTCCCGCTAGCTACCACTAGATGTACGGTAGAAACGGCGTCGGTTCGCGTTCCCGTGGCTGACTAACGGCTGGCTCGGTTGTTATTTCAGTCGTTGCGCAACACTGGCAGCAGCCGTCGCGAGCTAGCTGCCACCTCCACAACAACACCAGCCGGGCAGGGCAGAGATGACAACGGGATTCATGATCGTTTTCACTTCAAAACCGGTTTGGTAGGTGCGGATAACAGTCACCCAGCTCCCGCTACTGCTCGGATCCGGCTCAGATGTGGGGAGAGATCTGTTGAGTCAAGCTAGCTACCAGGTACGTTTTCATATTTTGATGCCGAAGTCAGCCGGGTGACTCTCCGGAGCATCTACCACCAGGCTGTGTTGGCTAACGGTTATGTCGCGTATTTCCACGTCACATCACTAAATGGTTCGTCACCTTGTGGTCGCTAATAAAAGTACTGTTCTCCGTGTGTTTCCCCCCCATCCTTCCCCGCAGCGCATCGAGCAAACCCGGCGGCTGGCTGAGCTGCCTCTCTCT
>CABFOQ010049393.1:0-20989 GCA_900660455.1 Gephyroberyx darwinii | reverse complement strand
TGCAAAAAAATCCCTGGAATATCTCAGCCTTGACAGAAAACCTGGGTGTCAATATTGGACCAGCCATCCTTTGTTTTTATCATCACAATGGAAGGCAAAGATGAAGCAACATCTAAGTAATAAAATAAAACAAAATAAATCACAGCAAGCTGATAATTTGGTGGCTTGTGTCTAATAATTCATCACACTGACCAATTTTGATATGCTTTATTAAACACCACAGGGGCAGATTAGAAATTGAAAGTTTTTGGTGGCAAATTAGCTGAGGGTTTGGTTAATTGACTCCTGTCCAGTAAACGTGACATGAGTTATTTCATATAGTTAATTTAATACAATTGAAAAGTGGCAGAACAGGTGCCAACAGACCAATAGGGCCACACATTGATATCAGTTTGGAGGTCCAGCACACCTCCTTCACAAAGCAAAATAACAGCGGAAAGACCATACTTCAACTAAAATGCATACGATACATGTAAAGGCAATTCAGAAAAATAGAGGAGCATCTGTTAATCATTCTGGTCCAAAATAGAGGATGTGTGCTCTGTCTGCAGCATCTAATAAGTGTTATTAAAACTTCAATCATATAGCCTACCGGCTGGCTGACTCCCGCCTCCTTTCCTCCTCCATATAGATTTACCTTCCGTTTATTCTGATGATGACAGAACGCCCGTCTGCTGTGGATGGGAGGTGAGTGAGTACACTGAAGAAAAGTGTGTATGTGGGAATAACCTGATAACCTCGGAGATAGCCTTTTATTTGTTTTAGTATTTATATAACGCATTTAAAACGCAAATTTGTACCGAAGTGCTTTACAAAATAGGATTAGAAAATGGGAAAACAACGGCGCGGTTTTAGGCATGAAATAAGAGCAATGGAGCGTAAAAGAACATGCCAGACAGCGGAAGAGCCAGTGAATAAAAAGGTTTTGAGTTTTGAGTCAGATTCGCTGATTGGATGATTTGGCTGCACAAAGATGTCACCGCAGCCAAAATTTCATCAACTGTGTTGAGACGGGCCATCTGGCCACAAAAAAATCTGTAGAAACTTTTTAGATGCTCTATAGTGGCGCTGTAGTCAGTGAATACAGAAATTCAAAAGACGGGGGTGGAAAAAAAACACTCAGTCATAATTCTTTGCAAATGCTTTCTGAAAGCACTTGTCTGCCAAGTGGAAAGGACATCTATTGTGCTGAATTGATTCCAGAAATATTATGGTGTCCTCCACCTTATAGCCGAGTTAAGGTATATTCAGTCCCCTGATGCGAGGGTAAAAGCATAACACCAGTTCTTGCTGCCTTACATGGCCGCAACTTAGTATCTTAATGTTCAATCTATATGCACGGAGCACAAGTGGAGTGAGTCAAGGAGGCCGAATGCGTTTTTCATGTCAAGTAGTCAGGCAGTAAAAGAGCCAGATGCCGATGCAGAGCGTTACATAATGTGTTGTGTTGGAACAATGGTGGGTAATGGTTGGGGCTGTCAGGAGTTATAGATTTATTATGCCGTGATTATGAAACCTGCCGGATTCCCCACCAATGAAACATGACCCGGACTTGTGCACTCCCCCGATAAGACCCCAGACACAGGGAGAAGCCACGCACATGTGTAAGGGCACGCGCGCGCACACACACACAGACGCACATACATAAATATGCGATTCTTTTTTTCCCGCCTTTTCAAGATTTTTAGTGACATTTCCGCTCTGTTAGAGTGGTCTGGAGCCCATCCAGAGGCCCTGGAGTGGGCTCCAGTGGGTCCTCAGCCAAAGGTGGAATACTTTAAAGTAATCTATGACCCCTATTGACCTCTATGGGCGTCCAATTATAGCAGTGATCCAACCGTCTAGTGAAGAGGTAAAATATCATCATGAAAAATACTGGAATGATAGTGGTACTATGATTTGCTTTTTTGACTTGAGAATGAGCCTTGGTAGTGGGTGGGGAATTTTTGTTCCAAACCAGAGTACTGGCTAGAAAATGAGTTTCAAAAGCCAGAAATTTCATCACCTGGCCAAGTAGATGTTGAGTCACTGGTATTATTCAACAACACTATCTACCCCTGTTTGTACTAGATAGCTCACAGGGGAGTTGCAAGAGGAAAGATGAGAATGATGGGAGACGGGATATGAACCATTATGCTGTGTGGTAACAGGTTTCTAGTTGTGTGTCCATGTTTGATACTGGAAACAAAGTTTTGAGGTGTGGGCTCTGTTCTCACCAAGAGGTCAGCTGTGTCAAAGGAATTACCAGCTCTTGGTCTGAGCGAGTACAGCAGTGAGGAATACTGCCCAATGGAAAATGGCTATATTTAGTGTTGAGCTGATTTAGTAGGCATTTGTAGGCACTGTGCTCTGTGTGTGTGTGTGCATATGTGAAGCATGGGTATGTGTGTATCCAAATATATGCATTTGGGTGTCTGTGTGTGTGTGTGTTGAGGGGGGTATTTACAAAGCTGAACTCAGACCATTATTCAATCCCAGGATCCTTGAGCCTCAGAGCGATTAAATACCATATTTAAAGCTGATTTCATAAATGATAGAAAGTCACCCCAACAACAACAACACAAAAGGAAATCCTCAAACCCTTTTGCTTTCTGATAATGTGGTATTTTTCATTCTTTCACTATGAACGAGTGCACATTTCAGCACACCTCTGACGTCCATTTGATTACTTATTGTCGATTAGCGCGCTAGCTAGCTAACATTACACAGTGGAGAGTGATGCCGAGTCTCAGGATTTCTCTCCTCAAACCCAGCTGCAGTTAGGGATGTCAACATTTTTTTTTGTCTCATTTCTCATCCTATCCCTAAATCTTTGGTATTTCGCCACTGATCAGCAACTGGCAAGACAAATAAATGTTTTGGGAATATTTCTTTAAACTCCTTCCAAATCTCTCAGAAAGCATTTCATACTGGGTAGTTAGCATGAACAGACAAAGAAAAGAGCGCCACCTACAGAAACTCAAACGCAGATTACCACTTTAACATTCTCTACAAAGTAGGGGCATTCCTTTACAAGTAAAATTGAAAACATAGTCTTTCAGTCTGACGAGTCAGGAGTCAGGGCTGTGGAATATCCCCTTTCTGACAGATAGGACTGAAGGCAGAAGGGAGAGAGCGAGAGAGAGGAGGAGGTGGAAGGGGAGACAGAAGGTAAACACAAAGAGAGACAGTCAGGAAGTAGAAAGTGAGACGGAGGAAAAGATGATATGTTGAGATGGGGGAACAGGGTAGCCTTTTTGCTGGGGCACTGCCCAAATCTGCTCCTCATGTACATCATGTTATCTACATGTGGAAATTCAATATGTTCAATATATTTGATACGTTGAATACATTTTGCACATCCTGTATATTTGTTTCCCTCACATTCCCTTATACATTATCATTTGTGTATATTTCATATATCTTAACATTTTGCATTATTTCTCACTTATTTAATATTTCATTTTTTGTGTATTCTCATACCGAACGTATTTACATCTATGTTTCGTCTTAGTATGTTCTTCTGCTGTCATTTTGCTGCTGTAACCCAGAAATTCCCAGACATTTTCATTTCCAATTACATACAAATTAGATTACAGACCACTATTTATCTTAAAGAAATGATGCTGGATTTGATTTAGCACTGTACTGGGTATCCGGAAAGCCCTCAGGGACCCCAGGGTGGTCCCTGGACTCCACTTTTGGGACCACTGCTATAACCGGTGTATTATTTGTTTTCATGCTTTTCATTCATGGGTTTCCACTTAACATTCTTGAAACTTGAGACTGTCGGTTGCATTAACTTTAAAAGTGCCTGCAACAAGTTGAATTACTTTCAAGAGTAAGTCTTCCCAGGTAGAACTGTCACAATACTGGACCCTGATTGGCTGACACCAGAGGTAAACCTGCTAAGTGGAGGCTTTCCAAAGGATGGATTGTTTAAAACTTTAAATTTAACCACTGAAACAAAATCAAATTTTAACATCTTCATTAAACATCTTTGACCATATGGATAGAAACATTTATAATTTCGTCAATAGGTCCCCTTTAATACCCTGTGTTTGCTATATTTGTATTTATATTGTATTTTTCTTTGCTATATCAGGTCACTGTTTTCCTGCAACCCAGTTTCCCCACGGGACTCATCAAATCTTTTCTGATCTTAACTGTAAGTGTGACTGACTCGCTCCCCAGACCTCCGGCCAGTGTGTTGCAGCAACAGATATACCCTCCCTCCCCCGCTGTTTCCAGGTTCACGTGTGAGACTCATATTTTGGAAATATCTCAGCAGACTTCCACTTTGGTTAAGTTTGACACAATGCACACACACACGCCGCCCAGGCCCAGATATGGATGCACTGACCTGTGTCCACACTGTCTCCCACACATCTACGCACACACACACATATGCTCACACCCATGCTCAAAAATGTGGTTTGTTGTTGTTTGTACTTTCAGCTGCCCTCAGCATGGCATTTATCAATTATATTTATAAAACACTTGAAATGTCACTGAATAAGGTTGTGTTTAATTGTTTGTATTACTAGTGTTGTTGTCGTACTGTGTTAACCACTCCGGGGAGTCTGTGGGGAATCATTACAGACATTATCACTACATAAGCGTACATTATAACACGGTGTCAGCAGCAGCATGTTTCAAAGTTTCAAATGCATCAGGACCGGACTAAAATGAGGTGCCATAATCAACCAAAATAATAATCTGAATTACTAGACCTATGTCTTTTCTACAACGCTATTTAAATCTATATTTTTAACACTGGATTTCCTGGAAAATATTGCTCTTCTGTTTGTGTCTACTGCCATGTTGATGTAAGGCATGGAACTGAACTTTTTATAGGCTGCAGGACTCTGCCCGTCTGATTGGATAATTATGTGGCACGATTTTCACATTTAGGTTGATGAGCAAGTCATGGTTGAGGTTGAATTATGTATAATATAGGTATAATTATATTACAAGGTGTCATTTTTTAGATGAGCGCAATCAAAATCAATTGTGTCCCGCTGAGCCCCTGAATCCACAATCATGAAGTATATTATCAGTTGACCTTTTAGCACTACATTTCTATGACTGTTGTCCTAAAAGATTGCACGCAAATGTTAAATGAGTTATTTATTTCATGTGCATACGATATTTACACATATTACGTAGACTTGGAGTACCTATGGTGGGATTTGATCCCCCACCGCTGACGCTAGGGCGGCAGGTTGGCCTATGACTAACTGACTGGTGTCACAGCTACGGTGCCCACCAACACTGCCAAAGTGCCCTTGAGCAAGGCACTTAACCCCAAAACTGCTCCTGGTGCACTGTTCAATGGCTGATGCCTGCGCTCTGTCCTCTGACCTGAAAATGCATGTGCATGTGTGTGGGGTGATATGTTGTGTGTATATCTAGTCAGGGGTGTGTGGAAAAAAGAATATTACTGCATGTTTCATAGTAGTGCTGAGTGTTATCTATTACGCTACAAGCACATTTTCTCTATACACTGCAGAAGCATATCATGTAATCAAAGTACTGCTATTTCAATATATGCATACATTTGAAAGCTAAATGCAACAACAGGAAGTGCATTGTTGTGTTGATATGATTGAAAAGACGTTATCGCCAAATTGATGATTCCTCTATCCACCTATGATGCTTGGATCTCAAACTGACGGGGGGCGCTCCACAATATCCTTGGGAAACACACGTGAAATTTTCAAGAACTGTTGTGAAACTGAGCTTGGAGTACGTCGTGAATTTTCAGGGGGTAAAGCAACCTGCACATCATACAGTCAGTCCATATGCTGAATGAAAACATGTTTTATTAAGACGCTGGGTTTTCACTTGAGTGCAAAAAAGTGACATGAAGCATCACGTTTCAGTGTCTGTCTGGACTGACTGACTGAGGCTATTTTGCCCTGACTACATGATGCGGGTTGCTTCACTGATCCTTAACTCTGGAAACTATGTGAGTGTGTTTACATATACATAGCTTTGTTTATTGCATGGGAGCCCCATTCAGAGCCGTCAGCGCTGTGTATCATTATGGGTATTGGTATGTGGTGTGATGGAGGGGCTGTATGATGTCTCCAGTGAAGTGTATCTGTGTGTTAGGGTGAAAACGATCACGTGTGTGTGAGTGTGTGTATGGACCAAGGCTGTGTTTGTGTTCATGTTCCTGCACCATGGCGGTGTGTTTGACTGCCAGATGTGACATTGGCTTTGTGTGCTAAGAGGCTGATGGAGGTTAGTCTGCTGGGCTGTTCAGTTCAGCAGTAAATCTGTCCAAACTGATCTGCCCTGGTCTCTGCCAGAACTAAATTCACTTTGTGGATTCACTTTATGAGCATACAGACAGATAGAGACTGACAGAAGCATACACACACAAACACGCACACACAGTTTCCAGTTTCCACTATTGCAGTGAGGTCTGTTGTGTTCCCCGCTGTGGCAACGGCCCTCTGGAGACACCTGAGACCACAAACAGGATGTCTATTACAAAATGCGATATATCCATTTTGGAAGGAAAAAAATCTGTTTTTTTCATTAGTTTATCACTCAATATCTCTAAAATATAGAGGTTAGGGATCTTTCCTTCATCTTTTTATCCAGTAGACTAATTGTGACATTTATTCTGAATGAAATTGAAGCAGAGCTTCAGAGCTCTCTCACAGAAGCCTTTCACAGTATATAGCTACATAAAAGATTTATTTCTATTGTTGAGGGTATTTTATTAGGCCAGATTTTCAGTTGACATATGAAGTTTAATTTTCCTTATTATAGAGAAAACAAATAGAGGAGTCTGATGTGTTTTTTTATTGATACTAATGTAAAGGTTTTTAGATACAACATTTTTTGATGACTTTATTTACCTTCGTTGTAGAAAGATTTGCCATCTTTATGTACACAAAGTTCAATATCGGTATCAGGATACTAGTCCTGGTATTACTTGGTATCGAGTATAAAACGATTATCGTCCATCCCTAATGGAGGTTCCAGTTTGTAAAAGTGTTCAAAAAAGTAAAAAAGTCCCATACTTTGTTTTTATTTTATACTGTTTATCATTTATCAAGTGTTGGCAAGTGTTTTTTCAAATGATGATAACCAAGATTATTATGTGAAAATACAACCATCTGATCATCAAAGCCAGGCTGCAATAGAGAAATGCGTCACATCCCCACTAATTGGGAGACCGTAGATTCACCGTATTTGCCCAAATGCAACTCTGGTGTCTGGTGTCTGGTCACTGGTGAGAAATCTTCTCCACACACAGGAAGTGGTGAATTGAAAGTACAAAAGCACCAGAGTGAGCGCTCAACGATGGCTGAGCATCTTCACCACCTCCACCACCACCACACATGAAGAAGAAGACATGTAGTTTACTGACATCACCTTACAGGATTTCTGGGTAACAACGTTCTTAAAGAACAGTTACCTTACACTGCCAGCTGGGGCCGCCAAAGTGCGAAGTTGCCTTTAAACTTTAAACTTTAAATTCTGCATATACTTTTTCTTCATCCTCATCATCCATTCCTATCCATCCTTCCCTCCATTTCCATCTTGAGCAGATGAGCTGACATTCCCCAGTAGTTCTTATGCTTCATCGTGGCTGCATTATATTCTGCTCAGCACTGTGCCCTGGGCCTTGGTGTGGTGAAGAGCTGAAAACAACGGGATAGATTGTTGGCTCGCCCAGTTTGGTTTGATGTCATTAATACTGAGAGGGAATTTATCTCAGCTCTGTATCACAGTGGAATATACACCACTGTTTGATGGACTGTGTGCATGGTTTTATATCTCTGAGACAAGGATAAGAGCTCAACAGCATTATACTTTTCCAAATACCTTCGCTTGCAATCGGATTCAATTTCTGCTGGACGCTGATCAGTCGCTTGTGCCTTTAATTGCCCCGGCCTCCCTTTTATCTTTGTTTTCTATGGAAGAATCTCTTATCCTGTCCATCTTCCATCTCCTTGATTCACATCCCATTTTTCATCTCCTCCTTACCACGGCTTGGTGACAGCCAGTGAATCAATGGGCTTAAAGTAGGAGGAATTTAACTCTCGGAGATTTACTACTCGCCTTTTCCTACTTGATCTCCTCTTATCTGAGAGAGGATCTGCCTTCTCTCTCATCTTTTAATCTTCTCTTCTCTGTTTCTCCTTTTCCTGTCAGTGTGCTGGCCAGCTCCTGGTTGCCGGTGGTTGTAGCCTTGGTCCCTGAAACGCTGTGATAATGTAACGCGAGTCGATCTTGTTTTGCACACAGTGCGTGTTGTATAGTGAGCAGCTACAATGCTACTGTTTCATTAAAAAGGCAAAAGTGGGAGTAAAGTGAAGTCGCTGAGTTATTACTATAATAGTTAAAGGTGCACTGAGTAGAATTTTTAAACATCAATATATCAGTGTCAGATTAATTGTGATACCTTGGTATAATTACCATCAACAAATGAGACCACGGTTGAGATGATTGGTAGCCTCTATCTCACGCCAGTGGGTTTGGTTGGTTTGGAAAACAGATTGACATCCGGTGGGTAAATGTATAAATCTGTCTTTTAGCACTCTCACCACTTGGTCCCTTTTAACATAAACTTTCTTAATGGGTGTTGGAGTCTCCCTGTTTGACTCACTAACTGTCTGGTCTATACTGACCCAGACTCATGGGCCGTAAAGATGTCTGCTTTATTGATTTACAAGGACAACAGCCATCACTCAATATGGCTGCTAATGAGACGAAGCACAGAAACTATAGCCCCCTTTACACACCAGGCATTAACATTTAACTTGTACCAGAACATCATGATGAAACCGGGGAAACCAGAATATGCATTGTAACCTTGTGGCTGAGGTCAGTGGGTGTTTTGGGGTTTCCCTATTCACCCAGACAGTTCGTCCAATCAGTGAAGACGATTCATTGTTCATTAAGTACCTATCTACCTTTCCAGCCTGAGTCATGTTGTTTTGTTTTCTGATGTGCAGGGCCACCATAGGCCAAATGTATTGCCGTAAATCATACACCCGTACTTACAGTGCGTGAGTCGATGCTGTGTGTGTGTGTGTGTGTGTATGTGTGCACCGGTTCGTCCATCTGTCTGTGTTCTACCCCTGCCATCCGCTACAACCTCATTTAGAGCTAAAAAATGAAAATGAAATTAAAATCAATCAGTGCGTTGATGTGGAGGGCTGATAACGAGCGCGGGTTAATTACCACCGGCAGATTGAGTTAAGGAATGAGGGAGGAAGCCGAAGACGAGAACAGAGAAGAACATCGAGGGAGAAGGAAAAGATTGTCTCGCTGTAAAGTGGGCAAGGTTGTGTTCATAACTCCATTGGCACCGACTGAAAAGAGTTGTTTTCATGGTGAATAATACTGAAGACTGTGTGCAGGTGAAACGTGGGGCAGATAAATAAAAAGGGAACATTAATTCCCCATAGCTAAGGTATGTTTATTCAGACTGGTGTATTATACTTGAAACGCCTGGACAAATCTGTCTGTAGCCGTAATGAGGGAAAGCAAATAGACAGGAACACTAGATTCAACATTCGGCAGGCTTGTGATGAGAAGGTCGCTGGTTTGAATCCCTGGACAGGCTGGGAAAATGTGGGAGGGGAAAATGAATCCCCTCCCTCAACAACTATTACCAATGTGCCCTTGAGCAAGGCACTGAACCCCCCAACTGCTCCAGTACTAGTGCAGCTGAATGTGTGGAGCTGTATGAACATGGGTGGGTGCAGGGTGGAAAAAGAGCAAGCCCGCTCAGTCAACTTTCCCTGGATGAGTAAAGGTTAAAATAATAATTTCTTGCCATGTCGACCACATGTGCAAAGAATTTGTCTCATGTTCAGGATAATAACAGCTATGCCACACATGGCAGGAATGCATACATTTTCCCAATGTACCTCCTTCCAGGGATTAAGCACATTCCAGCAGATGTACGCTGTTCCAGCCTCACCATATAAAGTGTGTGGATGGGGTATCTATATTTATTGTTTCCAAGTGTGACCTGATTTTACAAAACCTCTTATTTTCAACCTGGAAATCCACATGCGGGGGAAGCAGTGGAATGGTTCACACAATTTTACATTGCCTGCCCTCACTGCCCCTGTGTGATCCCTGCTCTGGGAATACTGGAATGTGGGAGTCGGGGTGTTTATTTCAAGAGGCCGTCCCAGCGCTCCCATAAGTGTGTCAGTGACAGCTGAAGAGCTATGGTGAGTGGTGGGTTAGTGAAGTAATGTTCTTGCTCTCTCCTCCAACATGAATATACACTCAGCAGCCACTGAGTGTATTTTTTAAGAAATCTGAGAAATTTAAGAAATTTGATGCTTCATTGACGAAAGACGTCGGAGGAGAATGCCACGACTCGTTCAAGTCAAACAGGCAGGCCACAAGTATCCAATTACCACCTCAGTACAACAGTGGTGTGCAGGAGGGCATCTCAGAACAGAAGTTTGAAGTGGATTGGCATCGATGGCAGAGTCAGTATTTGGCGTAAGCAGCTTGAATCCATGGAGCCATCTTGTCTGGTGTCAACAGTACAGACCGGTGGTGGTGTAACGGTGTAGGGAATGATTTCCTGGCCACATGAGGCCCTTTAGTATCGATGGATCTGCAGGAACTGAGTCAGGTTGTCATGTTGGCATGGACCAAGATCCCCGTGGAACGTTTCCAGCATCCTTGAAGAAATTCAGATTGTTCTGGTGGACAAAGAGGGTCCTACCCAGCGCTGGCTAGGTGCACCTAACAAAGTCACCACTGAGTTTAGCCTCACATGAATGTGACATGAGAGAGAGTTCTGGAAAGTACAAAATAAAAGATGGCAGTGAGAGAGATGTGTGCATTAAATCAAAGCGATGTGTACTGCATGTTCGAGAGTAAAGAGGCCAGCTCATCAGTTATGATGGAGAGATCGGTCAGTGAGTACGAAGGGGTGATGGATGTAGAGGAGAGCAGCCAGCAGGGAATAAATTAATTATGACGGTAATATGGAGTAATAATGCATGCACACATGTGCACATGCAAGCACACATTGATCCATGTCCATTTCCTAGAAAACAGGAGACAAGCTCATGTGTACATGTATAATATACAATATAACACTGATATTTAGTATCTGATTGATTGTCTGCTTTGTGCGATTCTTTGTGCTCGTGTGTTTTAACGTGTATTTGTTGGTGTGTCTTCTCTGTTGTGTGTTGTTGAATAAATTCTTTAAATTGAAGACGAGTCTTCGAGTCATGAAGTATATTTATTAACACAAGCAAGCTGAGCAGCTCAGGAGAGAGGTACACACACAAGGTGGGGTATGCAGAGCTCTGCCGGAGAAGTGTCCGGACAGGGATTATAAGGAGAACGATAACAAAGGGGCTAGTTCATAAACAAGGTTTAGTCTGAACACTTAGTTGTGGAAGGGCCTCTAATCAGGCCATACAGAAAGACACGAGATGAGTCTAGCACAATCCATATATTCACACAACACGCACATGAAGCAAAAAAACCTACACACATGATCAAACATGGTCTGAGCCACACAGAGTATTGTAACAGTTCCTTTATGCAACACTAGTCCCTCACTGAGGAGACATTGACATACAGGAAACAAGCTAGGGGTTAGGGAAGGATCATAAGACATACATGAGGATGCAATAAATTCTTCCACGTGTGTGTTCTGTGCCTGTGTGTTAAAAACATGTCAAGCCTTTATTTATCGCGTGAAAGTCGACTGAGCATCAATGTCGTCCTACACATTCATGCACACATTCAGTCCCGGGAGCTGCCCAGTACAACCGCAGTCTTCTACAATGATCTTAAGTCCAGAGTCCAGTAGGGATGAGCTAAGGTGGATGAAATCTGATTTCAACATCTCAGAATGGGGAAACCTGATCGGAGATGGGGGATGACCAGGATGGTGTCTCAAGAGAAAAAAGTGGGTGCAATAAAAAGG
This sequence comes from Gephyroberyx darwinii, assembly GCA_900660455.1. Lineage (NCBI taxonomy): Eukaryota > Metazoa > Chordata > Actinopteri > Trachichthyiformes > Trachichthyidae > Gephyroberyx > Gephyroberyx darwinii. The sequence continues at coordinate 9,063 of CABFOQ010049393.1, read as the reverse complement.
TAAATTACAAAACTTGGCAGCAGTTGTTGAGCGAGAATGTAACTCCGGCGTATTCCCTACTTACATTTTCCCAGATGTGTCCGGGGATTCCAACAGGCGACCTTATAGTCACAAGCCTGCTTCTCATCTCATGATTTTACAGTGTGCCTGTGTGTATGTGATCTATTTTGTGTGTGTGTTTATGATATGAACAGAGTGTAGTAGAGCAGGGTTGAGGCATGCAACGTTTAAATATGGGAGATTAGGGGCTTAGGGGGCATTTAGTCACAACCATATGTCAGAGCCCTCTCCCACACCCCGTGTGACTCTCACGCTCTGTGAGTTGAACCTCCGTTTCCTATTGGCTGTTCCCACAAACACACTAACTTTTAACACTTTTATCACAAGATGATTCACACACACCTGGAAATACACACGTAGACCATGCACAAAGTTCATAGAGAAAGCACATCGTAACTACATTGAATTTATCTGTTGTGTAGCTATAGCACTAGGGTTTGTGAGGGCCGGTGCCGATACATTTGAAACTGCTGAAATGTATGTACTCAATGTCTGTTCAGTATTGAATAGCTATAAATTTGAAATTTTCAAGCCAAAAAATTCAATCATTGTTTTTGACACAATTTTATTCTTGGCAGACGCTTCAACAGCAATGAGAAGTTAACAATTTAAGGACTTCCCATAGAGAATCAGTGTAGCATTGATCAATTATGGACAGCATTGACGCTTTCCAATGTTTAATTAAATGCCAATATTGGTAAACGTATATCGATGCAACCCTATAGTGCATGGTGCTTTTGGTGAATGTATGTAATCAATAATAGGCCCTACTGGCGATTTCTTGGTAAAATATCATTATCCAAAAGTGTAAAAACATAGATCTCCAGTCGAGGGACAAAGTCAAGGCACTCCGTCCACTGGTACAAAAGTAATTACAAAGCCTTTATTAAAGCGGCTGCATCATTAAAAACATGACAAACACGTATCGACTTGGTCTGGTCCCTGGTCGATACGTGCTGATCGTGTTTTTAATGATGTAGCCCCTTCCAATAAAGGTTTTTGTAATTCATTTTCTTCTCACGGACAGAGGACAGACTCCCACACTATAGGCATAGGAAAGGCTAATGCATGGTGTTTTTTTTTCAGTGAATCTCTTTGTTACAACAACATTGTTTTGTGTAGGCTGTTTATAAAGTTTGCTTTTGCCCTTTTCACTAATCACACAGGGAATAAATTGACCAATAAATTGACACCACTAGTCATCTTCAATGTTTTGGACAGACTTTTGAGATATCGAGTACATAAAAGCACATCTCAACTAACATGTCATCACGTGACACGAGATGAGACTCTGGTGAGGACCAGATGGGGGCCATACAGAGCGGGTCAATTAAGGCGAAGGTCCAGAGAGAATCCATGGCCTTAGTTTCTCAGCGGTATCCGCGAGCATCTTTGACTTTGAACGCAACTCTGACGACCTCAGTGGGTACTTGGGGAATCCAGCCAGGATCAGACGTCGCTGGTTTACTGCTGATGGAGAACGACCACCCAAGGGTTCGTAGCAGAGATGTTTTCTTCACCTTTTGTTCTTCTTTTGTGGTCAGTGTGAAATGGTGACTATCACTGGCAGCATGTCACAGTGAAATATATCAGACATCCATGTGTCTTCTTATATCTGTCTACTGATATGTATTTTTTCTCTCTATCGATCTAGCTTCCTCGCTTCAGTCTTGTAATTAGAAGCTGCCTGTCAGTCTTTCTCGCGCTCACTGTTTTTTTTTTTTTCTCTACCAGGAAAATACATTTAGGACAATAAAAGTCTTGGGAAAATATTTGTTCAGCTGTGCATATTTTATGGGAATCTCCTCCAGTAAAGATGGGAAGATGATAAACACACTTGAGATCAGAACTCCACTTCATTATGTCAAACTCCCAAGCCTGTAAGCTTTCGTAACTGGCATGTGGTCAAGCGGTGATGCTATGCATTCTGGTGTTGGTCTGAGATGATGACAACCATCGGCTCTGCTTATGTTTCCTGTCCAGATACAAATAGACAAGAGGAAAACACAATTATTGGTCCCACTGGATCAAAACAAATCCCCTGCCCAATCATGTAATAGTGTGAGGTCAGATCTTGCTAAGAAGCGGTTGGCGGATAGCTGATGTTTCCTCGTGTTGACTCATATGTCTTCTAGTTTGGCCTCTTAGAAGCTAAAATCTCCTGTTATCTGTGACTGCAAGCAGAATACCAATGGAGTCTCTTAATCTTAACTTCAAATGACGGCAACTTTGCAATACTACTGCAGTTGCTCTACTGCTCATACGTTCATTTTAGTGTGTGTTTGTGTGTTTGTGTGTGTCTCTCTGTGTGTGTGTGTGTGATAGAGAGAGGCATAAAGTGTTAGATAGAATTTAAACCCTGATGTGGCCTGATATAATCAAGTGCCTCTACTGAAGCGTGTGTGTGTGATTCCTTTCACGTCAGCGAAAAAAAGCAAAAAAGAAATCGTTTACAGACGGGTAAGGGAAAGCCTTTGGCCTTTAATGGGTTTATTTGTAAATGCTGTCAGACTGCATGAGCTGTACGTTTTGTATCTGTGAGGTTGTGCGTTGCTGACAAATGACTCTAATTGCGCATCCAGCTATCAACCCTGCAGCAAATGGGATCCAAATATAAATAAGACAAAATACCACCCACACTCAGAACACTCTGTGCCACTCATCGCCAGCCTTGAACCTGTGTGCACTGTGTGTGTGTGTGTGTGTGTGTGTGTGTGTGTGTGTGTGTGTGTGTGTGCTCTGTATGCTGGTTGTTGTTTGGTGTGGTGTATGTCTGTTTCCGGATGCTGTAGCCGCAGGGGTGATCCTACCTGCCTGCCTTCCTGTTTGTTTGACCAACGCTGCAATGAGCCCACTGATAGCGCAGGTTTATTTGTACTCAATAGCACTTACAGTATAATAAAATAAAAAATGTTTCCATCTATCCAACAAAATATATCTCATCTCTGTCTCCTTCCATCCTTTTCCTCCCTCTGTGCTTCTCTCTTTGTGTGTCCTCTGCAGTCATTATCTTCATGAGCAAAGTCATATAAAAGTCAAAGTCTGATATCTACAGTAGCTTAATATGTATGCATGCACACACACACACACACACACGCTCCTTTGTGTTCCGTACAGGGCTCTGATAGAGTGTTTTAATGTCTGCTCTAAAGAGGAACTGCAGGATTTTTTTTTCAACGCTAATACCGACAACCTGTTCGCTCACAATCCCTGATTCGCTGATCCGACGTGATCCCTGTTTGATCCCTGTTTTATTACAACGGCTCCCTGTTGACCGACAAAGGCGGCAGCTTTGGGGAGATTCTGCACACCGACTCTGCTGCCCACCAAGGAGGACTCAGCTGCCCTAAAGGGACATGGAGAGAGCCTGAAATATTGCGGTAGCACTTTACGTGAAGTGCGTTGCGATGCATTACAAACAGATTATAATCCTACTAGTATTCAACACCCTGTTGTTTTTTCATATTGTGCTTATATCTTCCTCTGAGTACAGTTACCATACACAGTGCTTATGATATAACTATGAGCAACATTTCAAAATAAGTGTTACTTGTATTCTCTATTGCTCTCTCTCTACTGTATCTATCTGCTGATCCCTCTCTTTCTGCTCCCCCATTTCATCCCACACACACACACACACACACACACACACACACACACACGCAGTTACTGTTGAATTCACATTTGATGGACTAACCTACCGTATACATTCATCCATAAAGATTATCATCCGTTTACGGGCCTCCATAACCGCCTGATGAGTCTCATGAGTTATTGGAGTGAATTAATTTCCGCTGCTCCTCGACTCGTGTTCCAGATATGAGGAGAGATATTACCGTTCCAGAGCCACATTGTCTGTAATGTAACAATTATTAAGGAAGCTTAGACCGATATGGGTTTATGAAGGCTAATATTGATGCTGATGTGTTGGGACTGAAGCCGTCGACAGCTGATATCTTGTGACAATATTCAATAGCTTTACATTTGACTATTTTCAGGTGAAAAAAATAGAAAAGTAAAGTAAAGTAGTAGTAAAGTAAAGTGTTTCCTCCAGAATTTCATTCTTGAAAACAGCACTGAGACACTGAAACTCTCCACTGATGTGATTTCTTTGTCTGTTGGGCCACGGTGGCTATCGCTGCTCATGCTATACCCAGTTCTTCTATTTACGCTGAACAAACAGGAAGTGATGCGTTTTACATTTCCAGAGCAAGGATTTTTCCCGGGAAAGACATTTATTTGTTCGTATGTCTTCACAGGAGACAGAATGAGCCCTAACCCCCTCAGGACAGGATTATGACCCTGTCACCCCCCCTCTCCAAAGCATGCATTAAATCTGCCTTTGCTTTATTCTCCCTAATCTATACCAGAGGCCGTCTATTACAGAAGTGCCCACATACAGCTGTTGGTGTGGTGTGTGTGTGTGTGTGTGTGTGTGTGTGTGTGTGTGTGTGTGTGCATTAATGTGAATGGAATTTGTTTATAGAGATGTGCTCTGATGGAAGGACCCAGTTGTATTTCTGCTGTAATATGATGGGAACTGATTAACCATTTAATTTGTCTATTTTTAAGTATTGCCTCCTTTCTCTGGCTCACCCTCTCCCTCTCCTTTGCCCATATATGGAGGACTCCGATGGCGAGGTGAGGTCAAGGAATGTATAGTAATCTAATAGCCTTTCAGAGGTAGACACGATATGTGCTTGTGTGTGTTGGCAATACAGACATCATGGAGAAAGGCACACGTTTGCCCTCACACACACTTCCATCATCTTTTCTCGCCCGCCTTCCCTCTGAGACATGTTACTGGTGTTACTGAGGTTGAGATGATCTCATACGAGCTCACCCACTCACTCAGCTTTGTACCTGGTCTGTCGGGTTATCTAGCTGTCAGGTTATATGGGAAGAATAGGCTTTTCACACTCACACACACACACATACACACATTCCTCAGAGGCAGACCTGCAAAGATGAGTGGGCTTGTATGAGATTATTTCAGCCTCTTTTCAGTAACATGGCACCTCAGAGGAAAGGATGACAAGAAAGAAAGATAGTAGACGTATGTGTGAGGGCAAACCTGTTGGTGGCCTTCCTCCATAAGCCATTAACATCCCCTCCTCTCGTCTTCTTCAATATGCCGGGTCACGCCTCCTGATGCTGGTGTTCCCGCAAATGAAGAGGGGCCATCAGCTTGTGGAGGGGCTTCAGGGTACAACACAGCCTGTCCTGCTTTACAATACAGAGGTCAAATCTCCAAGCTAGTGTTTGCTGCTGAGTGGAGAACATGAGGGGAGATTGGCCCAGGATGGTATTCGTGAGGTTATCTGAAAGTTTGGATGTAAAAAGCCCACAGAACGGCAAGAGAGTTAAATTGGATGAAAGCAGAGTGATGGAAGTTAAAGGTCATCTATAGGAGCAGAGGGGTGTTTGAGCAGCTTATAATGGAAACATTCAGGTCTGGAAATAACAAGAGACGTGGGGCAGGGGGGAAGGGAGGGGGAGCATAAACAGGCCTGTGCAGAAGAAATAGGAAATCGGCAAATGTGATGAGTGAGAAGTAAAGTCTGTGATCTCACTGCCATTAGTTACTGTCGTTGTTGGACCTGCTGAACCCTTGGGAACCCTGAGTAAACTCAGAAATGTCTTTGCAATACTGAAAAGTATGGACTGTCGGATGATTTTACTTTTATTATTTTATTATACTGCAGCTTTAATGCTATTTTAATGCTCTGTATCCTTTTATTTCATTTCCATGTTTGTAATTCTGCACCTTCTTTTATATTTCTCCTTGTTTTTCCTATGTAAAGCACTTTGGATTACTCGTATGAAATTTTCTATACAAATAAACTCGCCTTGCCTTGCCTTTACACTCCAATCCTTACAGCCTTTCTCTCGCGCGCCTACGAATATGCGAGCGTGCGCGGATAATGAAAGCAACGGTAGACGGAAAAATAAAGCGAGATTGAAAGTTCAAGGTAGGCAGACAGAGGTCGGAGAGACGGGAGAGAAAGAGAGTGGGAGGCACAGCAATCTTCCTGGACTCATTCCCATGCCAGAAATGGCGAAGGGACCCCTGCCTGCTCGTTTCTGCTCTGTGCACCGATATGTCTCAGCAGGAGGCTATACAGAAAAACAGCCTTCAAAGACCGAGGCCCTTAATCGGATATGCAGGGTTTGCAATGCAGCATGACGTAAAACACACAATCCATAGATCGACACCGTGGATGATCTGCTGGCCTACTTAAAGCACGTCAGACCCACATGGCAGCCTCTTAATTGTCACTTTATGACATTTTTTAGGTTTTCTGAGATGCACACACATGCATTTACCTCCAACCAGGTACAGATTAATGAATATAATCTATTTTTGGTTATATTGGTGTTTTTTTGACTCATGATGATCATCAACTGGGGGTCATAGTTTACCCACCTTTTTATTTACCAGTACATAAAGTGGACATTTATCCAAAACAGTAGCAAACATGATATCATTAGCAAATCATCATAGAGCCACATATGAACTTGTTTGCTATTACTACTTATTATTCTTGATATGTCACACAGTCTACTGTGACTCATGTGATCTGTTAGTCCCGCCCTCCTCCTCTTTGGTTGGTCAGGTTCACCAACACTTGTCGCTCATCTTGATAAGCTACCATCTTGAACTACTATCTTGTAAAAATAATAAAATAAAACAATAAAACCAATAAACTAGACTATGAACAATTTGCCGGGTATAAAGCTGCAAACAGTTTCAACACATTAAGTAAACTGTAGAGGTGGGAAATATGGAGAAAGAAATGGATTACTAACACTTGTTTTTCTCTCTGGAAGAACAACTATTATAAAGAATAAATCTGAACAATGCAAAAAGAACAAAATACAACAGCTAAAAAAGTAACACAGTTAGTGTAAGGATAGTGTAAATGTTTAAGTAAATAGTCTTATCAATACCCGTCACTATGACACAGTGGGCATATTTCTCATTGATATAGTACAATCTATCACAATAATCACTCTTTGGCATCCTAATAAATTTTATCGCACTCATATGCAATAGTTAATTGTTTATAATTATAGCCAATCTCTTTGTTTAATGAGAGAAAACAGCATAAATGAGTGAAATGTGACTGGATGTGTCTGTGTGAGCGCAGATGCTGATATCATTGACCCAGGCTGTTTAACCTTCTCATTTGGGCTGCATTAAACATTGTCATTGCCATGGTAACAGGCAAACCGTGCCATAATTTTCAATTATTGGCTGAGAGATTGCTGCTGGCGATGTAGCCAGCAGTCACACGCCAGGCACCGCCAAGCTGAACATGTAATGTGTTTAGCTCTGGCGAAGAAGGCCCTCAGGCGAGTACCCAGTGATACTACACGGCAAGCCTGTAAAGTGACCACCATATCAGATCATCTCTGGGTAACTGTTCAACAGAAATGGTACAGAAATGGCATAATTTGATACATCCCATCTTGTTGCTTCCCTGCTGAGAGCAACAACAGACACTTTGCAGCAGATTGGAGTTTTATTTATACACACATCTCCTAGAGGCAGAGCTGCTCTGGAGGTAGAAATAATCTCATTGGTTGAGTTGAACCAGGGGGCGGGGCCAAAGAACTAGTCAGAGTTTCAAACTTGAACGTATTTATCTAATTATCCCACAAAGATGATCTGCTCTGCCAGACCTTTCTCCTGCTGGTTCTTTGGCTCCGCCCACTGATGTTTAACTCAACCAATTAGATTATTTCTGCCTCTGAGAAATGTTTGAAAAATGTTAAAAAATGTAACTTCAATCTGCCTCTTCAACTCAGTATAGTGTTTCCCTCTGCATTTTCCGAAACTTCATTTAAACCATCCAAAACTAACATTGTCCTATGCAAACCAATGCAAGTTAAATTGTTTTTGGCAGGAACATGGGCCCAGCGTACATAAGAGTGTAGGTCAGGGTGTATGGGCTTTGTTGGACAAGGATGGTCATGGTATGTTAGCGTGTCAGACACTAATGTCATCCAAGCACCTTGTTTGTCTAGCTCTCAACACTGGTGCGACCCTACCGTGAAAAACCTGTTCCGCCCTGGGGGCAACGTATCTAGTGTATCCGGTGAGTGTTGTAAATCTTTGCTGGTGTTTCATAGTGAGTAAGGCAGTGAGAGAATGATTGAGAGAGATGAACCATACCGGTCATCAGAAGCGGTCTGCTGCCACCTAGTGGTATTAAGCACACACAGTCCTGAAGCGGTCCTAAAGCAGACACGCCGCCTGCAATTAACAATATTTGCAAACGAAATAACCTTAAAGCCAAAGGCTGCTGTTTAGTGTCTTTTGGTAGTCGGGAGTATCCTGAATAACCTGGCTCTCAGACTGATCTGCAGGCTTGTGCAGAATCACTAGATGGCAGAACAGGTCTGTCTGTCTGCCCCAGCATCTCTTACATCCCTCACACCAGTTTTCATGCAAAAGAGGAAGGGAAGCTGATAACTGAGGCTACTAATAAACTATGCGAGGAGCTTACCACGTAGTCAAAATGATGCAGGTTCAAATCTGGTTTGCAGCCTTTGCTGAATCTCATCCCATCTCTCTTTCTCAGCCCATTTTTCCTGTGTAGTTTATTTTGATAAGAACTGAGGGGAAGGGAAACGGACGAGGAGGTTTGGGGTCTTATACCAGAATTGTTCTTAACCCTGCTGAAAATAATCTATAGTAATCTCACAGTAAATATACATATAAGCATATACAAATATCTAGCAACTTAACAGGAAAAAAACCGTATAGGAATATAACATGAAATGATAAAGTGATAGCATAGGAGATAAAACATGATAAAGCACAATAAGGTCACTATAAACTCAGCACTGAGTACCGCAGGCACACCTTAAATCCCCTAGCAATATTATAGGACACATTATAGTGCAGACAGACTATGAGCCGCTGTAGTAATACTCAAAATAATATAGTGGTTTTTCGTGAGGTTTTAATGTGTCGCCCATTCATCGCCCTGGATA
>CABFOQ010049390.1:15042-30540 GCA_900660455.1 Gephyroberyx darwinii | reverse complement strand
GCAATCATATCTCCGTGGGATGCGGGAGTTCATCTGACCGGGTTCTTGCACTTGACACCCTGTCAAAGTGTTTGACACTCGTCTCCCGGTCAGGAAGCGGTGGTGAATATTAAGCCCTGCAGACCAGCGCAGGAGTGGCCTTCAGTGAAGACAGAACAGGAGACATATACACCGAGATCTCTACTGCATTTACTGTAGTTACGTTTTATATGCTGTAAAATACAATACTAATAATACAATAATCACAGAGGCATATGTGAGGCTGTTGCAGCGCCCTTCAGTCTGTGTGGTTGTAGTTTGCTGCTCAGTCTCAACCTGCTGAGTCTGAATCTAGGTTTGTGCGTAATTGTGCCATTACAGCGTCTTGGAAAACGCCAGCATCGCCCCTCTGAGGGTCTGGGAAGTCCAAAACAACAACTGATTTTTTTCCTCCGCTGATTCGCTGCTCTCAATATTAAAATTTGCCTTGAACTATATGCTCTTTGATGTCTGATCAAACCAAAACTATTCCAGCAAAGAAGGGATCCTGGCAGTAAAGGTGACCTGGAGGCTGTTGTCCTCCCAGGGAAGTTGGATTAAAGCTGGAGGACAGAGGCGACCTAGCCTGAGGCAAAATTATCTTTGTGTCTCCCAGACTTGATTGTTCTCCCCCAGTAAGAGGAACCTAGAGATGAACTATAATTTCAAATGACTTTTCTCCTTGGCAAATCATCACTGCATAGCGCTAGCAGACGAGCAAATAAGTTCCTAACATGGGCAGCTAATGAAAGGAGGTGGAGTGAGAGAAATAGCTTGCCCATTCTGCTACCACCAGCCTGCCATTGTGAGTGCAGTCACAGATCTGGGGCTGGAGCGGGCCGACTCGGTAGCGAGGCAGCGTTCTGTGGTGGCGTGCCATTAGAGGTGCATGCGTTTTAATGCTTTATCGCAAATAGGACTCGCCTGCTGTTCTCACACAGCCTATGTATGTGAGTGCCTGTCAGAGAGACGGTGTTAGCGTGGCAGTAGGCTACGAGTTCAATCAGTCCCTGGCTTTTTTTTTTCATGCACACCAGCCCCTGAGGATTGTCACTTGTGGTAAAGTAGAAGACAAAGACAAAGCGTAGCCTAAAGGTAAAACCGAGCCGGCCTCAGAAAAGTACCACAGGTAAAAAAAATATTTAAAAAAAAAAGCCCAGAGCTCTTTTTTTTATTTTTATTTTTCTCATGCTCCTTGTTCTCGCTAGCATACAGTCTGGATGAGCCGGGCACAGTAAGGGTGATTTATTAGCTTGGAAGACAAGAGCCTGGCTCTTTGAAGTGGAACCAAACCATGACTGTGTGGTCCAGCGGCTCCATGTAAAGTGTTTACCTCTGAATGAAAATGCCATGCTGATGATGCAGTGATGTGCCTGAAATTATGTGTCTGAACTTTGATGTTCATGATACACTTACAGAAAAAAAAGCCAAAGGTTGAATACATTTCACTTCTTTTATATACCCGACTCTACTGGCAATTACAAAATTGACACTTAATTTGCGGTGTGATTGATTTCTTTGCAGACATCGTATCAAATACACTTTCCTCCTAGGTAGTGTGAAGGTGCAGGGCCTTTAATTTACCATAGCAGGGGAAATGATGAAATGAAATCTGAGCTGCTGCCTCGTCAATTGATGTGCATGGAAACACAAGAATGTCTTCTTTCTCTCCACCTTCCCTGCGTATGTTCTCTCTTCCTCTTCCTCAAGTCCAGGCTGTTGGAACACGATAAGCAGAAGTAAACCGGGAGAATGAGGATTTCCCCTCCCTCGTGACATCCATTTTCTTTCATGTTTGACCCTTAAAATATGGTCCCTCAGCCTATAGATTAGCTTATGGACTAAGTCATATTGAACCTCCCCATCGCTCTACATGATGTACTTTGAGTGGGACTGAGGGATGCGGGTGGTACTTTCAGATAACGCACTGGGCGAACAGGACGCTCGATTTGTTCATCGATTTCTCCCTGCCCCCTGCTTCTCACCACACCCTTCGCTGCCTCTTGTGTTCAGTCACCATTATCGTCCGATAATTGGTCAGTAAGAACACAAATATACTCCCCACAGTGTATTTTCTCCCCGTTCTCCATCTCGCCTAAACGGGAAACAGGAAAGAGAGGATGCCAAAGAGAAAGATAGAGAGCAAACGATTAGAAGGGCTCATTCCTGGTGTGCATGCTTTAAGGTGGAATCGCTTTTGTTTATTGCCGCCGCCCTTTACTTGTGTTGATTAAGACCGCTTGCCATCCTCTGCTCCCTCTGCCTGCAGGTACAACTCATTCACTGTGAATGTCAGTATCAGTTGGTATTCTGTTCAGTGCAAGAAGCATGAAATGAAAAGCAAGTTCATTCTAAGGTAGGCAGGGCTGGGCGTCCTTCAGATTGAAGCTCTGTCTCTGGCGCAGCGTTAGTATTACCAGGGGGAGGTCTTGTCATTGATAATTCTTACCTCAGGATTATGGGAATTTTTTTATCCAGGCTGGAATGAAAATGTCAGAGATTTTCTCCGGCTAACCCGGGTTGAAATCTTGTCTTAAAGGTTTTGCGTTAACTCTGATGTCTTGGGATAATTTAAAAGGAGAAAAAACATCAATATCATCAATCTGTGATGTTCAGGAGTTACTCTGAGAGAGTGTTTTTTCCAGTTTAAAAAAAAATATCTTGCAGCTACATTGCATTCTGGTCTACTGAGGCTACTGTCGGAGGAATTGGTATCTCTGTCTGTCTGTGCTGCAATGGATTTCTCCCTGTGTGATTGTTGAACGTCGGTACAAAGCGGTGAATCTAGCAAGAAGCCCTCACTCTTTGATTTGAGTCAAATCAATTTAAAAGGTAGATATTCAGTTTTAATACTTTGGAACAGTTTTTACATGGTGGATGCATTTGACTTAAACTAACTGTATTTCCTTTTGATATAAAAACCGAGGCTTGCGCAAAGAAGAACAACTCTGTACACAACGATCATCAATGTTGAATCGAACTTGTTTAGCACTTTTCAAAGGAATGTACCAAAGTGCTGCAGAGACAATGAAGCTAATCAACTCAGGGCAATAAGGTAGAAACTATAAATACCAGACGTTAATTAAAAGACAGTTACAGAAGCAGCAACAGGAGAATATGACGTATGACGGTGTAACAAAGTATGACTTGAAATGATTGGCTTCAATCCCAAGACGCTGTCCCATTACAACACAGGAGGCGTCATCCGAGGTTGAGGAAGTTTAATAAAGGTCTTCGCACAGTCGCACTGCAATCCACTCCACTGCTTCCAGATACAAGGATTCAATACATGCGCTTTCTTTGAGAAATAAATGGAATATGGATAGCTGTGTCAAAGCACACTGGATGCTGACGTGACTTGGCAAGCTAATGCTCCTAATAGCGTTCCCATCTCACATGGCAATGGAATATAAATTGACATAACACACTAAAGCAGAGAAGCTGCAATCTAACGGATCAGCACCAGGTGTAATCTTTTGAGCTCGGCTGATACTGACGGGCTTGAAACACACCTTGTCTCTTTCAGAAGAATCTCTTAATCACACTGTACTGAAATCTTGAAAACAAATTTTAAAAAATGCAGCTGTAATTCATACAGTTCTTGCACTGCAACATTTTATCAATTATCAGTATGAGGAAAATAAAAGCAAGAGCTAAAACCAAACACGATTATCCGTTCATAAAAAGGTACAGACATGAGGTTGATTTACCATAAACACTGTAAGACTAACAACCAGGATGAGATATGATGTCAAGTGTATTTATCAATGAATTTGCAAATCCCTTCTGCAAGAATAATAACAGGTCCAAAATCAATATTTGTTTTAAGATAATAAATAGCCTCAATTTTCATGACAGAGTTTAAAGGCTGAATCCGTCTACTTTAAGTTTCCAACCTTACCCTATTTATGATACTGCAATGAATTATAGGCCGAAATCTGTATTTTTATTACAGATACTTTGTAACAGTGCGAGCGAAATGAAAAGTAACCGTATTGATCATGTGAAATAGAAACATTTCAAATTCCATTTCTACACAGAGTGAGAATTTCGGATCTTCAGCTCTTCATTGATTGGGTTTATGTCCACCATGCTGCCGAGTCAACTAGCGCCACATGTCACCAAATACAGTCCAAGTACTGATTTGCTACTCTAGCTTTGACATAGCGCCCTCTAGGCGCCATTACATCCACATGACTGCTGTTAGCTGCAGTGGAATGATGAAATACACTTCATTAAACATCATTTTAATATAAATTACATTTGAATTACACGTTGCTCTTCAAAGGTCAAAATACTGTTTTCAAATAATTGGAACATATATGAACCTTTTGCATCTTCAAAATACTATATATCCTATAAGGCACCATGCATTTCTGGGGCGGTACCTGGGGGGACCAATCATTTCAGGCGGCCAGCACCTGGAACCGTTAATTGGTGTGGCCTTTGCGTGGCATTATCAGCGAGCATCTACACGGTTAGTAATCACAGTCAGGTTTTAAGGTGTTATTTAGAGAGTTGGGTGTGATGAGACCTCTATCTGCACATGCTACAGGCTTCATTTGCCCATTTTAAGAAATGGTCAGTTGTTTGTACTGCTGCATACTTACCTACAGTACGTATAGTACCTGCTTTGTTGGCATTCGTTTTTTTTTACCTACCTACTGTATTTTTCAGAGAGTAAATTTGTTGATCATAATTAAATGGACCTTTTTATATAACCATTTATTGACGACAAAATAATTAAATGTAACATATAATTAGAGTCAGGACTGAGGGTTGGTTTGGAGGTGGAAAGGAGGAGGGGTCAATGAGGTGCAACTGCTACTAATTAAGCTCTACCTTCATATCTGTGTGTTTCAGTGGACGCTGGTGGATGCACCACATGCCTGCCAGGCTGAATGTGTTAAAACAAGATCCAGCTGTTGCCGTCTATCTCTCATTCATTGACACGCTGCATTTTTGAAAAAAATCGAACTAATGAAATGAAAAACCTATGGGGCCTAAACCAATGATTTACCCACAAGGCTTGTGTGAAAATGCTCATATCGTCTGTGGGGTAAGCAAAGAAGGGCTTTAATGAGGTTTTTTAATATATTTCTGGAACAATTAATTATCAAAATAGACTTCTAGTCGTAGTTTGGACCTTGAACACAACAAGTGAACCTAAGCTTCACAATCTCTGTGTGTGGGAGAAGTGGATGGGCTGGAGAGTGACTGCAGCACCAGAGGGGAACATTTGGGGAGGGGAATTTTGCTGTGAAAGAAATGAATGTGGATGGATAGAAATGTCACGCCACCAAAACACACACAAGAATTCAATCAGTGCTGCACGATGGCATTGAGTGTCCCAGTCAAAACCTCAGTGTACCATAGAGCACCGGTTGTTTACCAAAGCTTTGATTAGCCCTAATTAATTTGGCCAGCCGATAAGTTCTTTGAAGAAAGGTCAGAGAAATATACCACTCAACCTGCCAAACCTCATAGTTAATCCCATCTCTTTTTAACCACGGATTTCTATCCCCAAAATACATGATTTATACCTTCGACAGAGCTCTCAGCCGTCGATCACGAACAGATGATTACATTACATTACATTACAGTCATTTAGCAGACGCTTTTATCCAAAGAGACTTACAGTAAGTGCATTCAACATAGGTAGGTAGAGAACCACTCGTCACCAGAAATCCTAAGAGCATTTCCTTCCTAAACATCATCTAAGAGCAGAACCAGTGCTGAGGTAAAAGAGCAATAGTTTAAAAAGTTAGCTACCTACTTTTTATTAAACAAATAAGTAAATCAAATAAACTCAGCTCAGACAAATAAGTGAAGACAAATAGCCTAGTGCTAAGAGGAAAGGTCAGGGTAGTGTTTCTTGAAGAGGTGGGTTTTCAGCCTGCGGCGAAAGATGGGCAGCGAAAGATGGGCAGCGACTCTGCTGTCCTGATGATAAAATGATGAACAGTGGTCATGACGATTTGTCTCCAGTGGCTCTTTCAGTTCAGCTGAACTCTGATGACTCCACCTGAGCAGGTAAAGAGGAAAAGAGAACCAAAGCAGCTGCAATAATTAAAACAATGTACTCAGACGGCAGAGCTAAGAGTGTTATTTCTTAATAGTACCGTAGCTTAGTTCATGAGTTTATCAATAGACAATAGACAGATAAATATAGTTTAGCCATCTCAGATTAAACCTGAGAACACTGAACACAACACTTGAAACTGTCAAATCAGTTTCTGTGTCTATGATTGAACTGAACCTACTGCAGCTCACCTGAGCTGTAAGGGGAATACACTGATGCCTTTTGCTTTGACATCACACTTATGGGAAACAGCAAGCAAAACTGGCTTCACTGACACCCTCCTCCCCCGTAGTTGGACAAGTTCACACCCCAACACTTGTCACTCATCTTGATGAGCTGTCTTCCTTCAAACGGCATCTATCCTGAAGCGGAGGCAACCTGTGTCCATAAAGCCGCCGCAGCCGTCGAAGAAGCAGACGGAAGACGGTGAACGCAACAAGTCTGCAATGAGAAAAGCAACACTGATGTTCACCATGTCTTGTCTTTGTTCTTTTTCTTACTGCTTTGTCTATGTCTAAGGCTGAATACTGAAGCACTATCCTAAAATATTTGATAGAATCAGAGTACTCCCATTCACAGACAGAATCAGACTTAAGGACACAGCCAAACCACCCAGATGGGTACATATACCCCTAAGACAAGAGCTGTGGAAGGAACTGGATAGGATGATGGTGCTAGAAGTGTCCGCATGGACCCAAAAGACCTCAGTGAGAACATTATGAAGAAGCATTACCAAATACCAGCAGGAGAATAAATCAGTGTACAGTACAGTGTACAGTGGCTCACAAAGCCTCATGCATCACCTTGGTTTTGGCAGCTGCAACATCGAGAGAGAAAATAGCAGCAGAAAGAGCAGATGGGCATTTGCAGGTGATTGGGTTACTGATGTTTGAATCGCCAAAACAAGCGTGTCCCCAGTTCTATTTGTTCCAGGACAGTAGTGGATGGATTAAAGGCAGCCAAATTGTGATTCCCACTAAATTGAATCAGGGACTACAGCAAAAACGACATCAGGGATACTTTGAGATTGAGACTAGCAAGGAAGACGTACAAAAATCGTACAACATGTGTGACTCATCAGAGAAGACAACAGAAAGACCCAATGATCACTGACCTTCCCCAGCAGCCGTGGGAGGAAGCAGGAACTGACATTTTTAAGGGAAACGGTATCTGCTTGTCATCAACTATTTCTCAAACTTTCCAGAAATTGACCTTCTCGCAACTGCAACAGCCACATGGGTGGTCCCACACATGAAGTCCATATTTGCTCGCCATCCCACAGACTGCGGTCTCTGACAATCGACCTCCATATGACAGCCATTTGCCGTGGGAGTGTTGAGTTTGCAAGAGAGTATGAATTCAAATGTGACTGTTGGCCCACACTTCCCACAGGCGAATGGAAAAAAGGTGTGCAAGTCTTTAAATACCTCCTGAAAAATGCTGACAGTGGGGAGGGCCCTTACCTGGCACCTTTGGCAGAGCTTCTCATAGACTGTCAACTGTCAAATTCAACTGTCACGAATGAACAAGGGAAGAGAGAGGGATTGTACTGTCTAATTATGTTGGACCCTGGTGTTAATAATTCTTATTCCTTCTGTTTCTCTTTTTAGATCAATGTGGGTGTTTGGTACAGTAGGTGATGTGATATTTAATGACAAGAACAAGCTATAGTAGCCGCTGTAGTTATGATTAATCAGTATTTACTATTTTCAGACAAAAACTATTCATACACAACACATTTGCTGATATTGTATTTAACACAGATAGATGACAAGTAGCATATAAAACAAATGATCAAAGCTCAGAAGTAATTGTCTCATAAAAATGAAATGTCTGATGTCAATTCATCTTGATGAACTTGTCTTAAATATTTATATCCTTTTGTTCAGTTGATTTCTGGTGAGCTTAATTGGGCTGTGAGATACCCCTACCTTAGGCCTCGGAGGCAGTAGGATTGTTTTTATCATGTCAATTAGTCTGTGAGATCCAACAACAATGTTTTTCCACTGGTGGCAGCAATATTGTTAGTTGGTGGCATCAGCAGATCATTTGGTGGCACCAATATTTTGGTTCTGAAACCGCTTCACACAGTAATTAATGTTATCAATATGTTTCCCATTGAAATGAATGTTGTGCCTAGAATGTGTTATTGTGCTCATCATCAATCAATCATGGGGGCTGTCCACTCAAATTGATATCACCTGTTGGCTAATGATGGCAGACTGGATTGATCGGTTGGACTACACTACTGTTTGGTATTGAATGCCATGACTTTATATCATCACTAATCACTGTATTCATCTCTGATACACCAAATAGCCTTTTTATGTACTTCTTCTGGCTGTTTGGTTGGAAATGAAAACTGTACCAGGACTTTCTGTTGGAAACTGAGGAAACTTTGAGACTTGTTAAGCCAAGTGTTTTGCACCTCAGCGACTGGAGGCAAGTACACTACTCTGACAAGGAGTTAATGACAGCGCCGAGTTTGGATCAGTGGAAATGCTGCATGAAGTGGTGCTCCTGTGGCGTCTACCGTTAAGGGCTTTTGCCTAGCCACTCGTAACAGGCCCACTGGTCACCTCACCTTACCCAATATGTGGCGAGAGGATTGGCACCAAAATCATCTCTGAGTCCTGTAGATAGCTCTGCTCTGCGTATGCTAACGCTTTAGCATACAGTAGGTTAACTCATCGGTGCCGTTGGACTCTCATGATCATAGTTTCTCTCAATATCTTTTGGATCATGGATCTATTGGATCCATTGATTCTCCAAACAGAAAGGCATAAACAAAAATATAATTAGAGAAAAACTATTTAGCACTTACTTACAAAAAGTAAGTTTTAAAATTGAAACATTGGCAACTATAACAGTAACATTACCTGGCTTACCTTAGCAATCTCTTATTATCTTTTTGTCTGTGACTGTTTCGTCTGTCATTTTGCTGAGATATTTACAAAGATGTCAAGCTAGCATGCTTGCTGGTGACACTTTATATAATTATATATATAATACACTAAAGTAATTATATAATTAATTATTAGCTAGATAAGCCAACATTATTGTAAAATATTGGATTTCTTCCTCTTTTCCTTGTAAATTACTTTTCAGTGCTCCTCTGAGGGAACAAACGTTCAGTGCAGGGGAGAAAACAGATTTTCGACTCGTTGATGTATGATTGCGTGACTTGTTGAGTATATAGACTCTGTTAGCAGCTGGAGTAATGACACCAAAAAAGTGAACAATTACCTTCCATTGTCGAGTCGATATCAGGTCTTTGTCAGACTGTGTCTTTTTGTGTCCAGCAGGTGATGTCTGTCTGTCTGCCTGTCTCTCTGCCTGTCTGTCTGCCTGTCTGCCTGTCTGTCTGCCTGTCTGTCTGTCTCACAGGTGGACGAGGATGAAAGACTTGTGTGTTTACAAGCAACAGCTGAGTGAGACTAGTCTCTGGTGTGACAGACGACATAATGTGATGCGGTAGTGATCGATTTAGATCAATTTCTATACATTGACCAACTTTTTGTTTTGCGGCCATGCCGATATCAATACAACCAGCTGATTGGTAGTCAGCGGCTATAAGCTAACTGCTAAACCTCTCTGCTAAATTGATAATTCAGAAATGGCACTTCAATCTCCTGAAAGGTCTGCAAACACATGTAAATGAATAAGCACTTAAACTATCAGTTGTGTCAAAAGATTTATTGGTATACAGCGGGAGGGGTACGCCTGTACCCTGAATGGATAATAAACTAGCATCAACACTTGACAACTTGTTCTTGCATGGGCCCCTGAGGTAAACAGGAAGGAGGCTATCGGTGTCTGGATGAAATACTGGTACTTTCTGCCTTGCATTAAATACTTCATACTTCAAAAGAGAGCCATAAGAATTGTGAACAAAACTACGTATAGAAAACCTACAAACTCACTCTTTGTCAAATTAAAGGCTTTAAAATTTAAAAATTTTAAAGGATAGCATAATCAACAAATATGAAAATGGATGATTGGGGAGAGGCACTGACATGGAAGGATGGGGTGAAGGAGATGTGAGTTGTTTTTATTGAGAATTTGTATAAATTTACTGTTAATTTTATTTTGTTTTTTGTTTTGTTTCTTTCTTAATTGTATATGTAACCCTCCATATTGTACACCATATAGGTGCAATATTATCGTCATATAGATATATAGGTGTAACCATGGCAACCATCCTGGAACATGGTATCCGGGATGGTTACCATGGTTATACCTATATATCTATATGACGATTATCAACTCTTCCAATGTCATATCAGTATCAATTCCTGATTAAATCATTTTTGCTGGTACACATTTTTCCTCTCCTTTATTCGTTTATGGTCAGAACAATCATCTGGTTAACCCCTGTATCAGCGCCTAACTCGGCACCGCTACAGTTAAATCCTCTCTTATGTTTTAATCACGTCACTTATCACTTGCCATGCTGTGGTCACAGCAAATACAGCACAAAGCACAAATCCACACACCCTAAATGTCAATGTCATTTATTATCAGGTAACATTTTTGCTCTGTTTCCCTCCATGGCCACATTTAATAGGCTTGCTTCACTTAGCCTTGATCCTTAAAAAGTGCCTTCCTCTGTCTTACCTTTATATTTGATTCAGGTGATTCTATGTTATTTTCAAACTTGGGAATATACTTCAATTTTGAAGGTACTGGAAAATGCTTTATTTAATTTATTTAGGTCCGTAAATGGATGCAATGATTTATGCCAACTGATGTATGCCCGTTGATTTGAAGCTAATCTTTACAGTGTGTGTGTAGATGTTCTTGTTGACACCAATGTATGTAAAGCACGTGTGGAGGTGCGTAGGCTGTAGATGTTTTTCTTCGTAGCGTCACGGCGAGAGAAAAAGTGTTGCATGTGTAACAATGGTCAAATGGTCAAAGGACTGATGGACAACAACGCGCTTTTTACTCGTTTATTCCTGGAGTAGAAGACAATAAAAACACTTCTTCACACAAGCGTGGCGTCTGTTCTAACTCAGGATCTCAGCAGTCAAGCCTACCGCTTCTGCTGGAGTACGGCAACACCGCAAGGACAAAACACAAGCAGACCTGCAGTACTCCAAAGGAAAGTCCATAACAATAAATACCGGTTGGGACTGCTTAATTTCACTATATTTATACTATAACCAGAAGTACATTTCTAACTCTGTTACACATGTATGATGAACAGGTGTGTAGTGTTAATGACACCATACTCAAGGCTAAGCTACTCGCCTCACATACTGGTTGGACTGTTTTATCAATAGGCAGGCTACTTCTATAATAGCATATTTATGAATTAAATTGAGATCAAATGTGACTTTGGATTTTCAGTATGAAATGATGAAAGGAGGATAACAGACGTGGATGAGTCCTGTTATCTATTTACTGATTCATTATCATTTCTTAGGCGAGAAGACGACCTCATGAGGTATCTGAGATCAGGTTCTGCCTCAACACACCCAGCAGTCACGCTCCAGCGCCCAGCGCAGTAGCAACAGGAGGAGTTGCAACTCGACTGTCCTCAGGTTCATCCAGTCAGCATCACCAGTCAACCACTAACTGCACAGGCACCATGAGACAACATTTTATTAGTTCAAATAAAAGTAATACCCAGCCACTATTCCAACAAGTCTCTAATCAGAAAGAATCTGGAGTCTGATGAAAGTTTGAACCGTGAGATGAAGAAAACCCAGGTGAAAACAAGGTACCGAACTTCATGGTGCCATCACACAGCAGACCAGATGTATGAGAAGTTTGAAACTGCGTGTTTTAGAACTTTTGATGGATGCTTCAAATGTGAATCTTCTCCCCTGGTGCAACAAAACATCCAGGAACAAATGGTGGTTTGCACAGACAATTCCTTCACAGCAGCTTGTGCAGACACTGGCTGGGACCTGGGAAATGCTCTGTCAAGTCTCGAGTGGCTATTTAAGGATGTGCCAGCATGCCACTCTACAAGCTGACTATAATAATGTGTACCATGAGGATGTCACAAAAATTAAATGGGATTTGTTACAGAGGGAGTCCAGGAGGAGTACACAAAGAAGCATCCGGATTGAGGCTGGAGTTTAGCTGAAGATGGTCCTCAAGCTGTGTGGAAAGGCCCCAGAGACATCTTTCAGTTCTTGATCCAAGGGTGGCCATCAAAAACAAAGAGACAAGCTATAGGAAACTCACCTTTCTTGTAGAAGCTGGCCGCATTTAAGAGAAAAGTTGTGATGAGGTTGTGAAAGAGTTCAGTCAGTTTATGACCAGAGTCTGAAGTCAGACTCCTCCTGACCCTTTGAAAGGGGCTTTTCACTAAATAAAGAGGACCTGAAAGAGCACTCAGTGTGTGATGACCATGACCATGTACAGTGTTGGAGGACTGCTTAACATACGTTACACACAAAAAAACCTACTTTACTCATCAGGCAGAAATATCAGCTGTGCCGTGATGAACAGAAATGTCTCAAAAGGATCGATGGAGGCGATAGCAGAACTACAAACAAAGAGGATGGAAGAGGACATCCAGGTTCTCCTCAAGTCTGCTGATGCAGAGAAGGCAGAGTCAGTCGGAAAACTTTATCTCAACATCAAATAGACTCAGGTGAGCTGCAAAGGAAAAGCAGACGTCTAGAGACTGTGGAGAGTCGGCTAGACGGCAAAAAAGGGAAAGGAAATGTTATCTTGTGTTTACATTGTTCACATTTAAGTACTAGACTAATGCTATGTACTCATTTCTGGTTTCATTTGCGCTTTGAATCCAGGTGACAGAGAAGTAAATGTTTATGCTGGTACAGCATCTGTTTATGCCCTTGTGTATATTGTCATACTGTGAAACGGTGTGCACTTTTTTAATGTTTTTACATTCAAAGGATTTTGTGCTTTTTAACAAAAATATCTGAGGCCAAAATGATGATAACTTGATAACTTACATCGAACAAATCTGGGTTATAGATGAATCATTATGACATATCCAAATGCTATAGTACAGTGATATCTAAAGAGAGGTGTAGCTGTTGAGCTGGTACTTTACTGAACCTATGAGGTGCTGGAAAAACTAAAAGTGCTTGAATTTAAAATGAAAATCTGTATAAACCCTGAGGCTAGTTTTTATTATTACTTTCCTTTGACCCTCAGTCCTAGCACCTTCTACAAAACATAACCCAATGGCTTTTGATGTCCTACAGGGATCCAAACAGCATCACATCATTGGTATTATTGCTATTAAAACTTGTTCTGGTATCTCTAGCAGCTGATTGAAGACCAGTCGGACACGGGAGAAGAATGAAGGCGTTTTGTTCAGGGATGCTCTTTCATCTTCACCAGTCCTACCTGTCGCTTCCCGTCAATTTAAAGAGAAACAAGCCACGCGTTTTCGCCCAATTAAAAAGATTTTTCCGATGCAAATAGAGCGGTATTTGCATTTCCGCCCCCTCAATTTTCATTGCTAGTGTTGCAGTAAGCCTCCATGTGTGTTTAATCATCAGGGGTGTGTTACAGAGAGACCAGGCTCATTAAAGACTGAGCTCTTGTACCAATACAAGGTTGGTGTTCGGCCATTAAAACAAAAGAAAAAGAGAGAAAACGTGTCTCTGGCCTCAAAGTTTTTATGAGGTTCGGTTCGGGGAGGACTTTCAAACGCCCAAATTGTAGGAACGCCGATATTAGTGAGATTTATGACAGCAATTTTGTTGAAACAACTCTGGACACACTGGATGTAAATAACAGCTGGAATGATTAATTTATTCCAAAAAGTGACACGCTGAGGCGAGTGTGCGCAGAATTACAAGCAGGGTGGTGAATACATGGAGTCAGATTTCATTATCAATGGTATTACTCTCTGCTCTGTTATTACTACTGTGATAAAGACCAGCCACAAGGTTGCTGAACTCATCCACTGCTCTCCTCCACACTGCCATACTTCTGTAATCAGATGGCAAAATGACATTACTGGTGGGATATTGCACAGTGTGCTGCAGAGATGATTCCAGAGGCAATAAGAAAATGTAGGAAACATCAGCACAGGAAGAGCCTTCTTTAAGATAGATCAGCTACTATATTATATCTATTTTCATTGCTTTTATAGCCCTCTAGATCTGCTGAAGTTGCTGAGGCGCCGATTCAGAGATGCACCTGGTTAGTAGGTTGCCAGGTTTCTGACATTAGTAAGTGTTTGCAGATTGGCACTCTCGGGACGTCCCTTTAAGAGAAGCACTTGCCTTTAATTTGCACGAATGGCACCTAGCAAGAGCTTCAGGACAAGGCTGACGTCTGAATGCCGACCTGCACAATTGTGCGGATAAATACGTGCGCTTACCGCAACTCTGACGAACCTGAGTGACATAGGCTTTTCATTAGGTCCTTGTTGAACTGTGAATCTCTGAAATTAAACCGTTAGAGGCTAGCTGATGATAAACGCCTTGTAAAAAGACATACCAATGGATGCAGTACCATAACTATCACTCAACACATGAAACAAACCAGCTTTATTGAAAATTCTGCAGAAACTTCAATTCAATTGCCTTGAAAATTACTTGAAAAGTAATAGGAAAAAGGAAAAAGAATATAAGAATAAGCAATAAAATATTGTAAAAATAATTAAACCCCCACCGTTAGACCCTCAGTTAGAACGAAGAAAAACTCCCTCGAAAACCTCATTCAGCAAGAGTAATGTAAGACATCTCGTGAAGGACGACGGAGGTAGAGGGATCCAGGACGGTCAGACGTGTGATGGGTGCAGAGTGTCGGCAAACAAGGATGAAATGATGATAACGAAATAGAATAGAAACAAAATACACAGAATAAACACTATTAGAAAAAGAACGATGGTCGTCATTGTCGACATCGAGGTCATCACGGGAACGACACCAGCCGCACCACAACCTGAGATGATGCAGCACGCTACAGCAGACCAACGGCCACTCACACCCACAACAGAGACGCACCAACATGAACGTACAGGTGCACACAGACTGCAGCATGGGGGGCTGAAAATAAAAGAAATACAATATAACAAGATACAGTGCAGTAGGGAAATGTAACAGCAATACAGATATGTACAGCGATATAAAAGTGTGCAACTATAAAGCATGTGCAAAGTCTGGAGATGTGCAAAGTCCTGACAAGAGGAGCGATGGAAACCCTTGGAAATGTAAAGCTCCCCTATGTTTTAGTCACTCGGGGTGTAAAACTATAAGAGAATCTTTCCTACTCATCAGGTGTTTGTGTACGTCAACATCTGAATGAAATACACTTTAAGAGGAAAGATAAGCATCAGCTACAGTTGTGGCTGCTGAGCCGACTCAATCAGACGGAGGGATGATCTAGTTGGAGGAAACGCTGACGTGAACTCCACAGAAAAGAAGTCGGCTGTTAACGCCAGCGGGTATCGG